>CM019069.1:121835182-122058329 GCA_009667805.1 Leptobrachium leishanense
CGGCCCGATCATGGCCAGCGGGCTGGATGCAGGAATGTTCGCTGAATCACCGCGTGGCTTACTTGGCTGGATCAGACGAACTTCCACGTCGTCGGTTAGCTGTATACCCACGCCCTGAAAACACACAGGAACACCCTTTCTCCACTCGAAAAGAACATACGTGTGAGAAGTCTCTGGGTTCACTTTGATGTCCGCTAGAAACCCCCGCTGGTCAGGTGCCAACGCTGCCACGGCCAAGCGGATCTGCTCTTCTGCCCAGGTGTCTAGAGGAATATCCATTACTACACTCAACTCTAACTGGCCACCCTGTGCTTTACACCACTCTGCTGCTTCGTCTGGGTCCATATTTAACCCTTTAAATGCGGTTTTTCCAGAGACTGAGATCCCGGAAACGAGCCCCCACGTGTAGCGCTCACTCCCGGAGGAGCCGCTGAAAATGAACCACGGGTCAGTCTCCCCGCACTAGGGAATAAATATACTCCAGCACCGTTGTGGATTTTATAAATTATATTCTTTACTAAAGTAAAAGGCATATAATGAGACACGGTGTTCGTAGATATATTTACAGTATTTCGTATCGCGGTAAACGCGCAGCGGAAAAAGAAATGCGAGACTTCGTATTTCTGAAAACTACGCGACCGAACAGAAAAATACAATGCTTCGTAATTCTGGAAACGCGCAGCGGAAAGCAAACTAAGATGCAAATCTTTTCCCTTGTTTTTAGATGCTAGGGAGTGAGTCCCGAACAGGTTAAGTCCCGAACTGTAAGTGTATGTGTGTGTTATGGTACCCGGGTACTATTCAACTGGCCAGTGAATCTTTTAAACGATGTCTTCGACTAGTCAAGTTGGGGCCCTGTGGGTTTCAGAAATAAACAACAGCGTGCTTTCTTGACTTTGTAAAACCGGCCTTGGAGGCCTCTCACCCATCCGCTGGATGCCTTGCTGGGATACTGGCTACTGGATCTGTTGTCGGGTTCTCTTTGCTCCGACCGTGGCTTGTCCAGCTACCGCCTGCTCTCCCATCCAATGGACCTGCGGTACTCCTAACTCAGGGGTCCTCCGCTTCCTTGACAGCAGCTTGGGGAATGCCTGTGGATCACTGGGTCTCCTTCTTACTAAGGCTGGGTAACCCCTCTTGGAATCCTGGTAGGCCGCACCTGCGCTCCGGCCTAGTCACTGTTCCACTCTGCAACACTGCATCCTCTCTCATGCACTCCCTGGCGCGCTCTGACAGCTATCTCCACGAGGCTCAGGATGTACAGCGTCTGTGTCCCACCCACTTCCTGTGTCCGTTTGCAAAGTATGCCAGGAAACGTAGTCCCAATATCTTCTGTGTTGGTCCAGCATGCTTACCATGGTCTCTGTCTCCCTCTGGTGGCCATTTCAAATAAATGCGGCAGAACAGTCTTTTTAAACACAGCACTACACATGTTTTGCCTAATCCTCTGTATAAAATTGGGTTATTTTCTACACCTTTATGCTGTTAGCCCCTTCCCAATTTTTTTTAATATGCAATATGCATCCTGGTTTGAGGAAAACAAGTTGAAGCTTAGATATACTTGTCATCTTGGTTACGGTGCCCAACTTTTCTGAGTTCACCTAACTATCTTCAGTACGGCTACTAACCATGAATGGTCAGTGTATCTGGTTTGCTGACTTGAGTCTCTTTGAAGTTTTAGGGCCCTATTACATTCTTCGTGAACAATTTTGCGCATGCACAAAAAAGCATTAACGCGAGGGGCATAAGTTGCCTACTGATGACCGAGTCGCAGGCAGGGAGTCTATAAATACACACACAAAATAACAAATACTTGACTGTGGAATAATATATATATTTATTATATATATAGGCCACAGCTAAAACCACCCAACACAGTATAATATTAACATACCATAAAATTCGCCATAACCAAAAATCAGTGCTGTCAGGAGACTCCACACAACCACCATACCCCTCCAAACCAGCCAACTACAAATTCCTCCCAACTCCCAACCATCAGATCCATAAATCACCTAAATAAAGGAGCCCCTACCCCAGCACTGCCCAGAAGCCCCCGCCACAAACTCCTCACATAAATTCCTCATGGGAGAGCTCCCCCACCAATTAAGAACAGGGCTTGTTCGATCCCCTCCTTTAAGTCCAGGATGAACAAATCCGTGCCCACATCAGTAAGATGAACTCCATCCTCCATAAAATAACAAAAAGCATCCTCCTCCTCGAAGGAGATGCCGCACCACCACACCAGCCATCTGCCTCACAAACTTTGCCATACAACGATTCACCTTCACCCGGCAAAGCCCCAACGCCTCCTGATTCTCCGCCTTCTTCCACACCAACCTCGGCAACACCTCCGACCACACCACCACCGTCCATGGCGACCACTCCCTCAACTGCCGCAGATCCGCCTTCATCTGCTCTAGCAGCGAACCATGAGGGACCCAGGCCAGCCATCAGAAATTTTGGGGCCCCTTACTGACCCTCAGAATGGGCCCCCCACCCCGTGATCCCCTCCGCCCATACGGCACATGCACAAATATTTTGGCAAATATAATAACTAAAAATGTTACATACCACTGCTGATGGCGCTGTTGATTGAAATGTCGCACTTCTGCGTTCTGCTTCCTCGTGCTGCTCTACTGTAATAAGAAATGGCAAAACAATCCTATTACTTTCATTGCCATGGATTTTGAAAGCCTTAGGGTCTGGCTGGGCCCTGGCTGAGCCTGGGGTATTGACCTGGCTGAGCCTGGCTCTGCCTGGGGTCGGCGTCCGGGCCCTGGCTGGGCCTGGGGTCAGCATCTGGACCCTGGCTGGGCCTGGGGTCGGCGCCAGGGCCCTGGCTGGGCCTGGGGTCGGCGTCTGGGCCCTGGCTGGGCCTGGGGTCAGCGTCCGGGCCCTGGCTGGGCCTTGGGTCGCCGTCCGGGCCCTGGCTGGGCCTGGGGTCGGTGTCCGGGCCCTGGCTGAGCCTGGGGTCTTCTCTTTTCTTCTCCTTTTCTTCATTTCTTCTCTTCTTTTCTTCTCCTTTTCTTCTTTTCTTCTCTTCTTTTCTTCTCTCTTCTGGGCCCTCTGTCTCAGGCAGCTTCCCTGACTAGAGGGGTGGAGCCAAAGCAGCATGCTTGGGAGGGCCCCCTGCACGCTGCTTGGCCCCGCCCAGCCAGTGAAGCTGCCAGGGGGAAAGGTAGAGACCCTTGTACACAGTCAGCTCCAGATTCGGACTCATAGAGTCCGATACCGGAGCTGAAGGAGGGTGCCAATGGGGCCCCGGCAGCCTGGGCCCCCCGGGCACCGGGCAGCATGGGGCGTATTGCCCTGATGGCAGCCCTGGAGGGACCACCCCCAAATCATTCCCCCCCACGTGCACCACCAACACATGAGGGACTTCACCGTGCCTAAGGGCACCCAACACCGTCAGCTTTTAAACTTGTCCTACCAGAGCCCACGAATTCCAAACCACCGGACTCGTGCTGCTGACCCAGGCAAAACCATTCGTACTCCAGGTTGCCCACACCAATGCCCTCCTCCGGGCCCAGAACACCAAGGAATCGCCAAGGATCCACACCACTCTTGAAGGGCCTGAAAAAGAAAACAAATTAACACCATCTCCACCACCCAACCGACTCCAAAAACTCTACACCACCCTTCCTCACACCATTAATAATTAGACGACGTCCATACCTGTAAAGAAAAGACAACCTAACCTATAAACGTTCCATAACTGTATATATATTTAGCTATATATACCCCCACCCCCACATACCCATAACATAAGACAATAAATACATAAACAATATACAAAAAAGTAAGAATTAATATATATATTCCATCAAATTAACGTACTTGTCTTAATCCATTTTTATTTTAAACCATAAACCATAACAACAATGCAATAATACAGCAAAAAAATCTCCCTATACGCCCCCACACAGTATCCATATTTGCTTAAATAACTCATGTCACCAAACCAGGCAGAACGTACACCCGAATCGCCCTAGACTTCCACCTTCCCAACTCCTGAATTTCCTCACCAGACAAACCAAGCCGAGAAGCTTCAGTTGCCGCCCCAATCTGGAAGGAGTGTGACCAAACTCATCCGGATTCTTCCCCAAACACAACAAACCCTTCTTAAATATAGCCACAAACTGATACCTGGATAAAGCCGATCCGCCTGTGTGACATAAAAAGGCCACTCCAGACTCCACCCGCACCTACAAAAAGTTCCTAACATTCCTAACCGGACAGATAACGCAATTATCCACACTGGATAAACTTAACCTACGCCCCTTACCTAACCGATCCGTCTTGGACCTAGAAACCCAAACCACCACCTTCTCCTCAACAAAAAGCTGCCCTCATAAGCAGAGTCTCATAAAGAGAAACACAAAAACCCCCACAAATTCCCACAAACCTTCCAACAACTGTCCCGAAACCGGGTGCCTTGTGTCAACCCTGCACTTACCCCTAACATAACCCCGAACTGCACACCTAATAACAAAATCCTTAGTGAAATCCCTCTTCCCATATAACTGAAACAGAAACGCCAAAGCGGCCAACGACTGCTGGACCACCCCCGGAGATGCTGCCGTTTCGAATATCCTGATGAGGTATGCCCTAAGCAGGCGTTCCTCATCCCAACCACCAACCGCAATGTACCTAAAACGCTCACCCAATTTGTCCCAGTCCCTCCAAACACGAGAATATGCCTTCCACGTAGAGTCAGACAAAGAACCTATCACCCATCCTCCAAAAATTCTGAGCCTAGCCGCCAAAGGCCCTCCGGACACAGGGTGGCCACCTCTTCTGCATTCGGAACCAGAGAACGAAACCTGTCCCACTGTAAACGAGATAAAGCATCCGCTACTGAGTTAAGGCGTCCCGGAACATGCCTCTCCCTGCGCAAAACATTAAATTACAAACAAAGCAACGCAAACCTCTTAAGCAACCGAATAACTGGCAAAGATGAAGCGATAAAGAATTAACCGCCGACACCACCGCCATATTATCGAAACAGAACAAAATCCTCCTCCCCTCAAGGCAACCACCCCACAGCTCCAAGGCCACCACAATCGGAAACAACTCCAAAAAGGCTAAATTCCTAACCAACGCAGATGACAACCAACCATCTGGCCAACGAGATGCACACCAACGCCCTCCAAAGTACACCCCAAAACCAAAGCCTCCAGAAGCATCCGTAAAAAATTCCAACTCCCTGGCCAGCACCGCCTTAGAAGAAAATATGGCCACCCCGTTAAATAAGGCCAAAAAGGACCTCCACACCTCCAAATCCTCCTTCATGGCCCCAGATAACCTCACAAAATGGTGACCCTCACGAATACCACACGTCACCAAAGCCAAACCACGCAAAAACACTCTTCCCACCGGAAGAACCCGACAGACAAAATTCGAACGACCAATCAGCGATTGAAGTTCCCGAAGCCGCAACTTCCTAACCGACAAAGCTCCCTCAACCTGCCTCAAAACTTCAACCACCTTAGTCAAAGGCAACCTACACTCACCCTTAACTGAATCAATCTCAATCCCTAAAAAGGTAATAAATGACGCCGGGCCCTCTGTCTTATCGGATGCCAATGGGACACCAAACTGTTGTGCCATCCATTGAAAAGACAGAAGAATATGAAGACATTCCCCCATTCCTTCCCTGCCCACGCAAAGGAAATCATCCAAATAATGCGTCAAATTATACGACCCGCCACCGTGCGACCTACCCATTCCAGAAACATGCTAAAACACTCAAAGAAAGAGCAAGAAATGGAACAACCCATAGGCAAACATAAATCCACATAAAATTCACCCTCGAACCAAAACCCCAAAAGGTGATGACACGAAGGATGAATAAGCAAAAGCCGAAATGCCGACTCTATATCCACCTTGGCCATCAAAGCCCTCTTTCCCGCTGCCTGAACCAAACCAACTGCCGAATCAAAAGAAACGTACGACACTGAGGCCAATTCTTCCCCAATATCATCGTTCACCGATCCTCCCCTGTGGATACGACAAATGATGAATCAATCGAAACTCCCCAGCCTTCCGCTTCGAAACCACCCCCAAAGGAGATATGCGCAAATCCTGCACCGGCGGTGACGAGAATGGACCCGCCACCCAACCGGCCCCAATCTCCTTACTGATTTTCACACTGACCACTTCCGGATACTCCCTAGTCGACTTCAAATTCTGCAACTTACCACCCCCCAGCCTAACCACAAAAGGAATCCTGAAACCAGTCCCAAAACCGTCCCACAAAAACTCAGCATCCCTATGTCTTCCGTAAAGCCCTAGCCACGGTAACATCACGTCGAGTCTCACCGGGGAAGCCCCCATCCCCAGCCCCTCCAAGACGTGAACCGCCCTGTCTCGTCTTCTTGAAACATCTGGACAACGAATGCAGCCCCCCACAAGAAATGGAACAACCCATAGGCAAACATAAATCCACATAAAATTCACCCTCGAACCAAAACCCCAAAAGGTGATGACACGAAGGATGAATAAGCAAAAGCCGAAATGCCGACTCTATATCCACCTTGGCCATCAAAGCCCTCTTTCCCGCTGCCTGAACCAAACCAACTGCCGAATCAAAAGAAACGTACGACACTGAGGCCAATTCTTCCCCAATATCATCGTTCACCGATCCTCCCCTGGATAGGACAAATGATGAATCAATCGAAACTCCCCAGCCTTCCGCTTCGAAACCACCCCCAAAGGAGATATGCGCAAATCCTGCACCGGCGGTGACGAGAATGGACCCGCCACCAACCGGCCCCAATCTCCTTACTGATTTTCACACTGACCACTTCCGGATACTCCCTAGTCGACTTCAAATTCTGCAACTTACCACCCCCCAGCCTAACCACAAAAGGAATCCTGAAACCAGTCCCAAAACCGTCCCACAAAAACTCAGCATCCCTATGTCTTCCGTAAAGCCCTAGCCACGGTAACATCACGTCGAGTCTCACCGGGGAAGCCCCCATCCCCAGCCCCTCCAAGACGTGAACCGCCCTGTCTCGTCTTCTTGAAACATCTGGACAACGAATGCAGCCCCCCACAATGTGAACATTCATGCCTAAACTTACACCCATTTCCAAATTTACACTGCCCCTCGTTGAACTGCCAACAAGACCCCTTCCTAGCACCTGCCGGTGAAGAACTTGCCCCTCCCCCACTAGCGACCCCCAGAAAGGGCAAAGCCCTCTGAGCCCCCATCAAACGTAACCACAACGTGATATCCATCTGATCCCAACCGATACCCAGATGAGCCGCCAAACGTTGCCTGAACTGCTCATCGGACTTCCACCAAGCCCAACCTCCATATATCTGATAAGCCTCCCAAATCCCATCCACATAACAAAAAAGAGCAGAACAATGTTGAGGATTCTTCTCCCCTAACACACTGGCCAAAATACAAAAAGCCTGAAGCCAATTACCAAATGACTTAGGAATCCTTCGATACCTCTTTTTCCTTTCTTCCTCTTCCTTTAACCCTTCCTTCGATGACTCATCCTTAACACCCGCAACATCATCAAATGGAAGCAAAGAAAAAAGATCCACATATTCCCCACGCCAAATACACTCCTTAACCCCCTGCTTCAAATGCATCCCCAGAGGCCCTGAAAATGAAACATCCGCGTTCCGCCTGGCCATTTCCGCCACCCCAATGATTCACCAAGAGGACCCGACAAGCGACAACCCACTCGGCCCCCCCGAAGCCACTGCTTCACCACCATCATCTTTCCGAACTCCACCACCGGACCTCTCGGCAATCCTCCATGCCTGCGCCAAATCAACTCCCCGGCTCCCACCATCCTTAGAACCCGACCAGGCCTCAAACGCACACTGCAAAAACAACAAAAATAACCCATATCACTTCCGTCTCCATTACCTGACGCCACACTTGACCCAGCCACACCTTCCTGAACCTCCTGCTCCACACTCTCTGCTGCTGCGTCGCCCGCTCCACCGACTCCTCCAGCCTGGAAGCCACCTACTGGCTAAGGACTCTGATCAAGAACCAAGGGAAATGGGGACGAAAACAAACTTCCCCGATGAGCATCAGATCCCGCAGCCCAACCTTCACCCCTCAGTTCCACAGAACCACCACTTACCCCCACTTCACCCCAACTTCTAAATTCACACCCCCTTCAGGCCCATCAGAAATCTCTGGAGCTGGTACCTCCGCAAAAGGAACCAATCGAGATCCCCTCATGGAACCCCTGCTAAACAACCGCCCTCTCCTTCCAGCCGCTGAACTCCGCGACCTCCATACCTCCTCTCTCCTGGTAACGCTCACCACACTACCCCTCTGACTAGACCCTGAAGAAACCGCTGAAACGGAAGCAGGTCTCGAGGTCCTACCTGCCGTTCTCCTCGTAGTTCATGCCCGCCTCAGGCCCAACTGCATCACTCACCACCAGCCAGCATCAGACTGACCAACCGTCCTCTGCTTCTCACCAACTCCGACCTCAACCTCCCAATTGCTGGTCCACCGCTGGCTTCACCACCCGGACTGAACCACTCTGGCGGCCAAGAAGCCCTGACAGGACGAGCTCCAACCTCTGTCTCCTCCGATAAAATCTCCGCCAAACTCCTCCTCGCCCACTCCACACCACAATGCCGAGCCACCACACGAACCTCCGCCAACAACCTCTCCAACTCTCCACCATCCGCCATCCTCATAGAGCAGAATTTTTTTTATTCACAACACCGCTCTCTGACGCAGCTGATTTCCTCTCAGCTCTACCTCAGGAGAAAAAGGCATGCAGAGACTCCAAGCATGCGCCTTAAGTACCCTCCCGAAACTCTGCCCCTAAAACTCCCGCTCAATCCCCCACACGCGCTCAACACCAGGACATAAAATCCTCCCTGCGTCCTGGCATCAGAAGCAACTTAAGGGCCCTACACCTGAGTTGCTTCAGGCCTTCAAAACCCTTCGCGCTGAACGTCGTATTACAACGTTCATGCAAAAAATGCGCATTAGCGTTTAACACGGATGGACCTGCGCCAGCGTGATGAACTGTGTGCGCGTCCTATACTTAACATTGTGAGCGCAAATGCATTTGTGCGCTGGTGCACGCATGGAATTACAATCTTCATGCAAACTTATACGGACAGCATTTGCGCGCATAATTTTAACGTTTTTGAAAAGCTGGTGGTAACGGCAAATTGTAACAACCTGACCGTACCAAACTGCAGATTCACAACAGAGAACTTCGATGCGCACATTTTTGACGGACTTGCGTATAAAAATGACAGTCTGCGAATAAAAAAGACAGTCTGCGTTTAAAAATTACGGTCTTGCGTATAAAAATGACGGTCTGTGTATAAAACTTATGGTCTTGCTTATAAGAATGACGGTCTTGTGTATAAAAATGACGGTCCGCGTATAAAAATGACAGTCTGCATATAAAAATTGCGGTCAGCGTATAACATGACGGTCTTGCGTACATAAAATGATGGACTCAAGAAATGATGGTCTTGCGTATAAAAATGACGGTCTGCGTATAAAAATGACGGTCTGCGTAAAAAAATGATGGACCTGCGTAAAAAATACTGCCTCCCGTCAAAAATTACGTTGCGGTCACCGATTTCTGCACGCAAGCGTACTTTTCGCGCATTTTTGCACGTCGGTTTTACGCACAATTTTTTTTGACGGATGAAAAAATGCGCAAGGATTGTAATACCAGCGTTAATTTTCGCGCAATAACGCATTTTGCTGTGTGAACGAAAATGTGTGAAGAATGTAATAGGGCCCTTAGTGTTCTCTTTATAATTTTTACGATTTTTGTTAATCCCATAGTTTTCAATGCAAAAATCCCTGTTTTCAGAAATTTTTTAGTCAACCATTTCTTCTTTTCATTTGCAGAAAAAATATTTTTTATTAATTTAAATGTTAAGAATTTTTTGTTTTTTTCGGGATTTTTTCGGCGAATGTTTGCATGCCAAATGTTTTTTTTTTAATTCTGTAACAGACCTTTTTATTGTTATTGATTGGACCTTACATATTGTTTTTTAATGCATTAGCTTTTTTCGGTGGCATTCCGCAAGTAGTCGGCATTTTTTGTTGGCGTTCAGCAGTCTGTTCGGCAGCATTTGTTCAGTGGATTGTTGGCTACATTCGGCGGATTGCGACTGCGTTCGGTAGTTTATCAAAGGTGTTCAGCTGTTTAACGACGGTGTTTAGCAGTTTATTGACGACGTTCGCCAGTTTATTGATGGTGTTCAATAGGTTTATCAACGGGCTTTGGCGGATCGATTAGCCACACTTTGGGGACCCTGCGGGGAATGCGGCATTCACTGCAGGGTCGGCAAATTGAGCTCGCTGAAGTGTACCAAATGAAAAAGCACCGAAATGTCTGTGTTCTTTGAATAACCCCTATAATTTATTGATTGACAATTTATTGATACCGCTGATTGGCAGTGCGAAAAAAATGCAACCCTGGAGTATGTTGAAATCATATGCTGCAAGTAGGGAATCAAAGAGGAATTCCAATGACCTAAATTTAAAGTTTGTAGGGCAGCACCTTCTCTGTGCTCTCTATGTGAATAAAATAATAATATACAGTCAGGTCCAGAAATATTGGGACATCGACTCAATTCTAACATCTTTGGCTCTGTACACCACCACAATGGAGTTGGAATGAAACAAACACAATGTGCTTTAACTGCAGACTGTCAGCTTTAATTTGAGGGTATGTACATCCAACTCAGGTGAACGGTGTAGGACTTACAGCAGTTTGCAGATGTGCCTCCCACTTGTTAAGGGACCAAAGGTAATGGGACAATTGGCTTCTCAGCTGTTCCATGGCCAGGTGTGTGATTTTCCCTCATTACCCCAATTACAATGTGCAGATAAAAGACCCAGAGTTCATTTCAAGTGTGCTATTTGCATTTGGAATCTGTTGCTGTCAACTCTCAAGATGAGATCCAAAGAGCTGTCACTATCAGTGAAGCAAGCCATCATTAGGCTGAAGAAACAAAACAAACCCATCAGAGAGATAGCAAGAACATTAGGCGTGGCCAAAACTACTGTTTGGAACATTCTCAAAAAGAAGGAATGCACCGGTGAGCTCAGCAACACCAAAAGACCCGGGAGACCACGGAAAACAACTGTGGTGGATGACCGAAGAATTATTTCCCTGGTGAAGAAAACACCCTTCACAACAGTTGGCCAGATCAAGAACGCTCTCCAGGAGGTAGGTGTATGTGTGTCAAAGTCAACAATCAAGAGAAGACTTCACCAGGGTGAATACAGAGGGTTCACCACAAGATGTAAACCATTGGTAAGCCTCAAAAACAGGAAGGCCAGATTAGAGTTTGCCAAACAACACCTAACAAAGCCTTCACAGTTCTGGAACAAGATCCTATGGACAGATGAGACCAAGATTAACTTGTACCAGAGTGATGGGAAGAGAAGAGTATGGAGAAGGAAAAGAACTGCTCAACTGATCCTAAGCATACCACCTCATCAGTGAAGCATGGTGGTGGTAGTGTCATGGCGTGGCCATGTATGGCTGCCAATGGAACTGGTTCTCTTGTATTTATTGATGATGTGACTGCTGACAAAAGCAGCAGGATGAATTCTGAAGTATTTCGGGCAATATTATCTGCTCACATTCAGCCAAATGCTGCAGAACTCATTGGACGGCGCTTCACAGTCCAAAACTAAATCGGAGGGTGCAAGCAACATGCGGGGAAAAAAATGACAAGCTCAGAGTCGTGTCTATAAATGCTCGCAGTTTAGTCAATAAAATCAATGAACTGGAGGCAATGATGGCAGCTGAAAAAGTAGATTTAGTGGCGGTTACTGAGACTTGGTTCAGTGAGAAAAATAACTGGGACATAACAATACTGGGGTACTCTTTATATAGAAAAGACAGAGAAGGTAGGAAAGGAGGAGGAGTGGCCCTGTATGTGAAAAACAACATAAAAACGAACCAAATAAAAGTGAGCGAGGTGAACATAGAGTCAGTTTGGGTTACGCTAACATTTGGCAATCATACAGTAGCTCGTGTAGGTGTGATCTATAGACTCCCTGGACAAGTAGAAGAGCTAGATAATCTGCTGCTTGAGGAAATAGCCAAAATGGCAATGAAGGGGGAAGTTATTATCATGGGGGACTTTAATCTTCCTGATGTGAACTGGAAAACCAAAACAGCTGGGTGCACCAGGAGTACAAATATTCTAAACTCCTTACTGGGATTATCTCTAACACAAGTAGTTGAGGAGCCGACCCGTAAAGAGGCCATATTGGATTTAATACTCACAAATGGAGGTTTGGTATCGGACGTTGTTGTAGGTGAAAATTTGGGATCTAGTGATCACCAGTCAGTATGGTTTAATATAAGAACAGGGATGGAGCCGCACCACACAAAAACAAAAGTTTTAGACTTTAGAAAAACAGATTTTTCTAAAATGAGACTTTGTGTGAAGGAGTCATTATCAGACTGGAGGAGTTTAAAGGGAGTCCAGGAGAAATTGGATTATTTAAAGGAAGCATTATTGAAGGCCACAGGCAATTGCATTCGACTTGTTAGAAAAAACAAAAAAGGGAAGAAACCACTGTGGTACTCTGCAGAAGTGGCCAAAATAGTGAAGAACAAAAAGACAGCATTCAATAATTATAAAACAACTCAGAGTGAAGAAGATAGTCAAACCTATAAGATTAGGCAGAAAGAGGCAAAGCAATTTATAAGAGCTTCCAAAGCACACGCAGAAGAGAAAATAGCTCAGTCAGTAAAAAAGGGGGACAAAACATTTTTTAGATACATAAACGAGAAAAGAAAAGTAAAACAAGGATTAGTTAGATTAAAAACAAAGGAAGGAAGGTATGTAGAAGAGGATAAAAGTCTCGCTGACTGCCTCAATGAATATTTTTGTTCAGTCTTTGCAGAAGAAAAGGAAGGAAAGGGACCTCAGTTAGGAGGAAACACTAACGAGACAATTACATATGAGTTTACAGAGGAGGAGGTTCTACAGCAACTGTCTAAAGTAAAGACAAATAAGTCAATGGGGCCTGATGGGATCCACCCTAAATTATTAAAAGAGCTCAGTGATGTAATAGCAAAACCGTTAGCAAGGATTGGTTAAATCCGTTAAATGTTTCTATCATATCTCCTCTGTCTCGTCTTTTTTCCAAGCTGTACATGTTAAGATCATTAAGCCTTTCCTGGTAACTTTTCTCCTTCAAGCCGTACACCATTTTAGTAGCCCTTCTCTGAACTCTCTCTAAGATGTCTATATCCTTCTGGAGATACGGTCTCCAGTACTGCACACAGTACTCCAAGTGAGGTCTCACCAGTGCTCTGTGCAGTGGCATGAGCACTTCCCTTTTCCTACTGCTAATACCTCTCCCTACACAACCAAGCATTCTGCCAGCATTTCCTGCCGCTCTATTACATTGACTACTTACCCTTAGATCCTCTGAAATAATAACCCCTAAATCCCTTTCCTCAGATGTTGAGGTTAGGACTGTATCAAACATTCTATATTCAGCCCTTGCGTTTTTACGTCCCAGGTGCATTATCTTGCACTTATCCACATTAAAACTCAATTGCCACAGCTCCGACCATTTTTTTAGTTTACCTAAATCATTTGTCATTTGGCTGATCCCTCCAGGAGCGACAACCCTGTTGCAAATCTTTGTGTCATCAGATATTTGGGGCAAGAACCTCATACCTGCTTATTCTGTGGTTTACCCCCGCTTTTCTTATTATTGTCCCCTGTATAGGGAACTCTGTGGGCAATTTAACCGACAGCCTGCTCGTTAAAGGCTGGTTAACCAAAACCACTCTAGCGTTGGTTACCCGGGGCAAAAAATCTTTGGTCCACCTACAATTTTGGTTATGCTTTTCTCTCTCATATCATTGTCCTCCCCATAGGAGACCTGTGCGAGCTAATCTACCGGCAGTTTGTCGGTTGAACATTCTAACCATACAGCAGTGGCCTGTGGGGCAAGAACCTCACACCTGCCTGTAGCTCAGCTAGCTATTGCAATGATATTTGTCTGCAGTTTGTGACTTCTTAATACAAATTATTGGTCCAATAATTCAAATATTGGTGCATGCAATCGTGGCACCTTTTGATCTGTTTACCCTATTTTTGTATAGGAAACATTACGGCTAACTTTACCCGACCAGTTACATTGTATTTTAGAGACCTACAGTATTTACTGGCAACAGCTGAGATTTTGCTGGCATGTGATATACCGCAATTATCTTATGGAACTGAATATACATATGTTGTGATAAATTCACCAATTACGTTCCAACCAGCAGGATAAGAGTGGTTTACTTCCAATAAGTCTATTGGCAGTAATTTTAAAGTATCTTTTCTTTCTCTCTTTTTTTGCTGTATATATGTATTTTGTGTGTTTAGGCTCTTTTTTGACCACTTTGCCGCGATTCGAGCATTGACCTTTTCTTTAACCGTCCTTATTAGGACGCAATAAAAAATAATAACGATTTTTTCTCCTGTATTTTGCAATAATATTTTGCATTTCTACCCATTATTTCCTGCATTCTCATCCTGTAAACTACTCTTTAAATTTTAATATATATGGTATTGTCCACATATTTTGGAGGTAGTAGTGCCATATAGACATATTCCGATTCATGATTCAAATCAGTCATGTTTCCAGTCTGGCGCCCCAACAACCTGAAATGCCACAAGCCACCACTGGATTGCATACACTGTACATAGATTATGAAATCGGAAATTAGGATTAGGACCGTAAATTAAGTCTTTAGTTTTGTTGATTGCATTTTTAAATGTAAATCCTCTTCCCACCTCAGTTTTATTTAACTTAATTTGTTCTCTACATCACCAGGTTATTACTCTAATGTCAGTGTTACCGCTACGAATCAGACAATATCAGTTATCGGATCATGCACGGTGCAGACAGGTAATGGATTTTTATTTGAAGTGACTGATTGATTACTCATTGAGTGTGATAGATACTTGTTTGGTGTAATCAAGGCCACCTGAAACCCTGTGGAGTGCAGGACTTTAATTTCCCTGGACACTGGAGCCCTGGACACATGGATGGCTTCAGTATGTAATAGACCTAGAGGTGAAGACATGATAACTATAATAATTAGCATGGATCACATTTATTGTAATTGAAAAAGGAAACATATGATTGAACACCTAAATAAGCATGTCACAGTGTATGGGTCAAATGGGGATAGATTTAAAACACTGGGAGGTTAATACTTTCCCAAACATTTGCCCTTGACTTAAAAACTGCCTTTTCCTTTTCCCTCTTACCCCATTGTGCTATTATCTGATCCCTCTCCGTTTATGAATCCATTGCCCTTTCCCAGACACACAAATCTATGGCTCAATTTTGTTATGCCGCTACTCCCCCTATTGTCACACTGTTCTACCCATCTCTCAGAATGATGCTATTGTGCTTTTGTTCTCCAAGTCAGATGAATTTGGTACCAAAATATTCAAGGTTTTTTGGGCATATTTTAAGTTATTGGCCAGGAGCTACAGCTCCATTAGCCACGTTTGTTAATCTGCAACTGCTCGGCACAGAGAAGCAGTGGAGATCCCACAACCTACTTTATTCCCCTGGTGATATGTTGCCATGTCACAAAGGGGAGTGTGTATCCCATTCACACACATTTTGCAAGTAGTTTGTGCACTAATTCACTTCCACCTCTTCATCCAAATGACCAAGAACGTAAGGACACGTTTTGCCCATTACTGTACAATTATCGTCTGGGGAGTAGTTAAAAAAGAGTTTTTAAAATATGTTTTTGACTCGTTTTTTTTTTTTACAATACAGGTGTGCTCAGCTCACGTAAAGGACCTGCAAAGCTTTTACTCACTTGCCAGTCAGACGCAACACTGATCTCAGTATGACTGTTACATGAAGAGCTTAGACAATGAAACACTGATCCAAATATTGTTTGGGTGTCACGGTTCCCGGATCCCACCATGCAGTCCTTAAAGCCCAACACTCCACAGAGCCCAAAAGCTACCAACAGGGTAGCCATAAAAGAATCCCTAACTGTCTGGTCCTTACAATTGGCCAGGTATATATATACTAGCTAGACAGAAAGGGTTAATCAAAGACAATGTCGTAATACAAAACCAGGTCAGCAACACAGGGGTAGTCAGACGAGCCAGAATCAGGAATACAGAGTATAGAATGGTCAAAGGGAATAGCCGGGTCGATATCAGTGCAGGAGCATAGTACAAGGAAATAGTCTAGGGCAACGGAAGGCAGAATAGTCAGAAAACAAGCAGAGGTCAATAACAGGTTCAATCACGAGAGAATACAGGTACAGGGAGCTCAGGTATGGATAACCACGATCTGGCACTGCTTAGAAGGAACTGTTGGTTTTTAAAAGACCTGGACTCCTCTGATAGGTCCGCGTCACCAGACCGCGCCCCCTCTCAAGCCGCGCCTCATGCAGCTACCTCCCTGCCTGTCTCTATTTAAACCGGGCGCTGGCAAGCGAGCAGCATCAGACATGCTGCCGCCGAGCACACCGGAGGGGCTGGAAGCCCCCAACGTTACATTGGGGAGGGTGAAAAGCAAAAGATAATTCAATAAATTTTAGAAAGTAGATATGATGCACAAACTATTTTTTCTCATTTATCCACTGTACAACCTGCTTGATGCCAGATGTCTATAGTAATAGCAAATCTCCTTTTTTTGTCTTTCACCCTGCATAAACTAACAGGGTTATTCAAAGAGAATCGAAAAGTCACTGCACGTTCTGTGACTTTTCGTTCTCTTCAATTCGGTGCAATTAGGTGATCCCATTTTGGCGACCCTGCGGTGTATTCAGCAAGTACCACAGGGCAGCCGTAATGCAGGGAAAAGTCGCTGCAATCCCGCCGAAAACTCACCGCAAAACGAGGTCGAACGCACACACTGAAACCCGCATAAACAACTAGATTAACCCGCCGAAGACGCCGGAGAAACCCGAGCAGCCGCCGATCACAGCGCAGAGCAGCTGCCGGAAAAAGCTGACACCACAGACGAATGGAGTGAAAAAAAAAAAAAAACATTACGCTTGATTGTTTGAAAAGTGAAACGCTGCTTGCAAATAAAACTACTGAGCGAAAATGTCTGAAATTTGCATATGAGGTCCAATGAATGATAATAAAAAGGGCTGTTACAGGAAAAAGAAAAAACGATTTAAAAAAAAAATGGAAAAAAAAATGTTTGCAAAAAAACTCAAAAAAATGTCTAAAAGGTCCTAAAAAATCTAAAAATAAAGAAACTTTTTACTTTAGAATTTTATAATGAACGGTTTATTAGATATTGAATTAAAACGGGAATATTTTTAACATTGAAGCCTATGGGATTCGCCTGAATAAACCTGCCGAATTAAACCACCGAATGGCAGGGCAATTCGGCAAGTTTTCACTGCTGGTTTTTGCTCTCTGAATAGATGAAGCATTGCTTCTCTATGGGGATTCACTGCCTTTAAACAGGCACCGAACAGGCACCTTATGTGCAGGCAATTTGTCAGGATTTGGTGAATTGCCTGCTTTCTGAATAGCCGAATGGCCAAGAAAGGTAACCGTACGCTGAATTTCAATGTTCGATTACCTTTCTCCAGCAATTCGGAGTTCTTTGAATAGCCCTGTAAGCTTTTCTTCTTCACATATACCTCCTGTTTTAGCGAATGCACTAAAGCTGAGTTAATTAATGAATACCTCCCAGTAATTGTTTATTAATTATCAGGGTACATTAAAATGTTTTTAAAACAGTAATAATATATTTTTTCTCTTATTTTTAGTTTTTCCATCTTTGACCTACATAGTTGACACCACTGGCTCTATGTATTACACCATGCAGATAATGGAAACAGTCACTACAAGTCTTCTGAGCCGTTTGAATGGCGGTGACCCGCGGCAATACACTTTAGTCGAATACAATGATCCACGTAGGTTCTTTATACGTAAAGTTTTTATCATCTGTATCATGTGACATTGTTGAATATTATTTCCCAATTTCAGAAAACCAGATAATAATAAAAAGTATAAATGTTTAGAAGTCTCTCTCTGCAATCTTTGATTCACTTCAACAGGGCTCTATTCACCTTTAATTTCCGTCTTCTCGTACCTTGCCGTTCTTGCTGTTTTTCTCCCCCTCTTTTTTTGTGAAGACCTAGTGCAACCAGTTCAGTCACACAGAATGATAATTGGAATTATAAGAAAAATCATGTTTTTAAAAATAAAAATAATAAAAATGGAAACCTTAAAATCCTCGATGAATGTGCATTACTATGTATATTTAAATTTAAAACAAGATTTTGTAAATGAAAAAATACAAATGTTTTTAAAAGAATCATAATTGATTTTCTTTATTTTCTATTACTTTTTAGTTGTTGGACCCATTCACATTACATGCTCAGCAACAGAGTTTGGAAGCTATGTATCAAACCTTCAAGCGAATGAAGGTGGTGATTGTCCAGAAATGGCCATGGCTGGACTCTTACTGGCTCTGAAAAACAGTCCTGGTGGATCTTTGCATGTGCTAGTAACAGACGCCACTGCAAAAGATTACAATGACAATTCTACAGTGAATGAAATATATTCGTTGATAGCTACAAAGAAAGCTAAGGCAAGATAAGTCGCAAAAACGGGATGATTTAATTCTAATTACAGCGTAACACTAATATACTGTTATTATGGGGGTTATTCAGAGAGATCCGACAAGGGCCGAAATGTAACCGGACATTGAATTTCAGTGAACGGAGACATTTCAGGGCCATTCAGCTATTGAGAGAGCAGGCAGTTCGCCAAATTCTGGCGAATTGCCTGCACATACGGTGCCTGTTCGAGAGTAGTGAAATCCTCCATAGAGAAGCAATGCTTCGTTTATTCAGGGACACCAAACAGCAGGGAAAAGATGCTGAAATGCCCTACTGTTCGGTGGTTTCATTCAACAAGTTTATTCAGGCGAATCCCATAGGCTTCAATATTAAAATATTCCCGTTTTAATCCAATATCTAATAAACCGCTTATTATTTTATTCTGCAGTAAAGAGTCTCTTTATCTCTAGATTATTTAGGATCTTTTAGGCATTTTTCATTTTTTTTTCAGCAAATATCGTTTCCCTTTTTTTTATCGTTTTGTAAATTTTCCTTAACAGACCTTTTTATTATCATTCATAGGATCTTATATGTAAATTCCAGACATTTTTGTTGTGTAGTTTTATTGCAAACAGCGTTTCAAATTTTAGTCCTTCAAGCGTACTGTTTTTTGTTTTTTTCTCACCACGATCGTCTGTGTGTCGGGTTTTTCCGGCGACTGCTCTGCGCTGTGATCGGTGGCTAGTCAGATTTTTCCGGCGTGTTTGGCGGGGTTTTTGCAGAGGTTTCTGAGGGTTTTCGGTGAGTGTTCTGTGGGTTTGCGACGAGTTTTTCCTGCACTACGGGGGGCCTGCGGTGCTTGCTGAATACACCACAGGATCGGTGAACTAGAATCGCCGAATCGCCCCCAAAGTGCAGGGAAGGAAAGGTCACCGAACGTGCAGTGACTTTTCAAATCTCTCTGAATAACCCTGTATGTAAAAGCGTTCTTTCTCAAGATCTCCACATTATTCATACAGGTCTATTCAAAGAAAGGTGAAACTCAGGAGAATGACTGGAGAAGTGAAAATTCTAGGTCAAAACAGCCAAACCAGAAAAATTCTCCCATTTATCTCACTTTCCACATGGCTAATTGGCCTGAATTGTTCTCTTCTACAAATTCTCCTGATTTTCACCTTTCTTTGAATAGACCTGGTAGTCTATCTGCTCATGTCTCACTAACATATTTTGCAGTAGCAAAATTTGACCAGCAGGTGGAGCCATCTGTCAAAAGAGCTTAGTGTTGCGTATTATTTTATAGAAATGTATGCATAGAAGTTATGTAGATAGTTACAGTC
Source organism: Leptobrachium leishanense (assembly GCA_009667805.1). Classification (NCBI taxonomy): domain Eukaryota; kingdom Metazoa; phylum Chordata; class Amphibia; order Anura; family Megophryidae; genus Leptobrachium; species Leptobrachium leishanense. Next base: position 121,855,092 of record CM019069.1, read on the forward strand.
TGGATAATGGATATGGATTTTCCATAAACCCACTGAGTCATGACAGTGGTTTTATGGAAAATCTCCTGATAGTGAAAGGGTTAAAAAATACAAAAGTATGATCTTTGAGAGATTAATTGCACTTAGGAAAACGTATCTTTTGTGGCTATCATACATTGTTCAATGTACAACCACTTATTTCCAACAGCTAATATCATATTCGATAAATTGTTAAAGGCTTATTGTATTTTAGTCTTGCAACCGTAAAGTTTTTTAAATCATATTATCAAATAATCATACTCAGAATATTAAGCCAGATAAGTACAGAGAAGTGGTCACTAAGATAACATTTATGTCATTTTAATCTTTTGTTACAGGTTCTTTTGCTAGTCACTGGCTACTGTTTCTCCTCATATGATCAGGACTACATCACTTATAGAAATATTGCCTCTGCAAGCTTTGGCCTTGTTTTCCAAAATTCCTACTACTCAGATATTAATAAAGTAAGGAAATACTTTTTTTTCACTCTATATCTGCATCTTATTTCCTGGTGCAAAGTGTGCTGAAGTTTTTGTATGTTTAATAATACTCACTGGTGAAAGTGTTTATAATTAACTTTTTTTCTTTTAGATATGTTAAATCCTATATTGAAATAATCTAGGGAATTGTTAGGAATTGTGCTAAATATTATAAATATTTTTAGTGAAGTATTTGCAAATGATACCCACCAATATAAACTGCTATGTATCATCACATAATATTGTTGTGTTTAAAGGGACACTCTAGGCAACATGACCACCTAAGCTATTTTAGGTGGTCATGATGCCCGGAGTATCCTGCCCTCTGTCCCCCCTCCCTCCGCTCAGCCGATCAGCTGAAAATGCTGAAAACAGCTGAGAGAGGCAGAGAAGTTTACTCCGCCCTCCCAGCTGTCAGTCAGCAGAGCGGGAATCATATTTCCCACTTCTGCCGACTTTTGCCGAGTAGGAAACGTCATCGCGCTTTCAGCGCGATGACGTCTCCAACTCCCCGCAGAAGCTGGCGGCTCCCTCTGAGGGTTAGTGTTGCGCGCATCTTCTTGCGCGCAACACTAATCCTCAGAGGGAGCCGGGAGGAAGCCTGCCGATTGGCTGGCTTACGTGAGAGGCGCGCATGCGCGCTTCTCACGTAAACCAGAAGCCAAGACGCAGCAAGAAGAAGGACGGGAGCGGAAGAGGAGGGAGGTGAGTATAAAAAAAAAAAACGCCGCTGGAAAGAAGAGGATTTTAGGGTAAGTATTGCAGTTACAAGAAAAAAAAAAAACGAAAGTTTTATTAAGGGAATACGGATAGGTTAGGAAAAAAAACGGGGGGTTATTTTTTTGTTAGAGTGTCCCTTTAAGTTATAAGTTGATGTGTGACATTTTAAATAGGATAACATACCTCTCAGGGGTAAGTCTGGTTTGTCTACATTCAGGAACTCTAGCTAGGAAAGACAATAATCTCTACAAAAAGGAGTTGGAGCAAGTGGTATTCAGTAAGCCTTGACTTTATGGATCATTTAACCCCTTCATTACCAAGAAAAGCTCTTTGTGTGCCCAAAATCGAGTTAACTCGATCTGAAGAGATTATAGAGCAATGCAAATTAATTCCATTTTTTGTAAATAAGTTTTGTTTGCATATGAGCTCCAGAGCATATTCTACAAATTTATTTATTTATTTATTTGCAAAGTATTTTACCAGGAAGGATACATTGAGATTTCTCTCGTTTTCAAGTATGTCCTGTGTGTATCTGACATCACATCTAGTGTACTGCAACGACCACAACTGTGCTCAGAGTCTGGAAGAGTAGGGAGTCTATCTGCAGTGTTTCATGGACATATGGGCACAGTAGTGAAAGTTGGCCAGGTGAGGGAGCCCTCACACTGTATAAGTTAATTTAAAGCATTGTACCTTCTTTTTACAATGCTTTCACTGGAATTACAGTGTGTGTCTGCGTTTGTAGGTAAATTTGTTTGTGTGTATGTGTTTTCCTGAGTATGTGTTTGTACATGTGTAGTTTTGTATGTGTGTAGTGGTGATAGGGTCAAGGTGGTAACTTAAAGTGTTTTACATAAAACCACTAGCTCCTGCCAGTGGATTTATGTAATACCACTTGGTAGTGAAGTGGGTTAATGGAGTTCTTAGTTGGAAGTTCTAGTTGTGATGTAGGTTGTGACCATAGATAGGTACAAAAGGGGTGCACGCTTGGGGTGTTGGCCCTCCTTGTGTTTCCATCTACACTTTCTGAAAGTACTTTTTCTGGTTCATGATGACGAGCCTGAAAATCATCTGTTTTTGACCGTTTTCTGATTTGTTTTATAAGTAATAAATGCTCCATTGATATAGGCTGAGCTCCTGTATAGTGGTGGTGGTGGTGGTGGTGAAAAGAGATGAGGAGTTTATGACAGTTGATTTGTAGCTGGATTCAGGATGTTAAATTTAACAAAAGAAAAACGTATTGTACCACTGTATCTTTGATATCTGGTTATGTATGTGTAAGAGGGGGAAATAATAATCTTGGTGTGTAATATATAAAGTATGTATGTAAGAATAATGAAATGCAGGCAAATTTGTGTATATAAAAATTGAGTGCTCCAGTGAGGACAGAAGCTGTATTTCTTTCTCACTGTTGGAATGATACCTGCATATCATCTCATCAAGTCATGACGATCAATCCTGCTGAATGTCACAGTCGGAGTTCCGGTATCAGCAAATCAAAGATTTGGTGCTCTTTGAATAACCCTTTCTGGAAAAAAATCTGAAAGAGGTTGCTGATTGTATTATATAAACAATGGACAATAATAGGGAAGAGGGGAGTAAACTGTGAAGGCAGAAAGGATAGAAAATATATAGGATCATGTGTTATATGCATTTGCTAATAAAGTTGAATTACAGATGTTTTGTGTGTGTTTTCCATCATCCATATATATTGCTTAAATTGAAAAACATTTAACAGGTTCGAATCGGTTCGATGTTCGATTCGAACATCGGCTGATCGAAAGTTCACGAACTGCGAACTTTTCAGGACGTTCGCAAAAACGTCGAAAAAAATAATTTTTTGGAAAAAATTGTAAAAAAGGCTTAAAAAATCCTAAACAAAGAGACTCTTTACTGCAGAATATTATAAGCCACAGTTTATTAGATATTGAATTAAAACGGGAATATTTTTAACTTTGAAGCCTATGGGATTCAACATTTCCCACACCTTGTTGCTAAAACATCAGGCAGACGTGGCCTCTCAAAGACCCCCTTGAGGAGCGATGACAGAGCTGCGACTGTGCGGGCTGGCCTGCCAGGTGCATGTGGCAGAGAGGCGGCGCAGGGAGGGAGCAACTGCACCTGCGGCCACGGCAGACCCCCCCACCACAACCAGGATCTAGGGAGCCCCCACTGACCACCAGGCTAAGGTAAGGTGACACATTTAAAAAAAAAATCCAAGGACATTTTTAAATGTTCACGGGAACATAAAATAAAACTTTTTTTTTTTCTTTCTAATACTCACCTGATTCCTGGATCCACCAACAAGCGCAACCTCCCATCTCCCACACTGTTTGAAGCTGCATACACCGGCACGCTGTGTGCAACTTCTGAGAATATACGCTATTAGTGTAGAGGAAGCAATGCAAAATGTGCAGCCGGCTTCCTTGCTACACTAATAGCGTATCTTCTCAGAAGCGGAACACAACATCCCGGTTAAAGCAAGCGTCAGACTGTAGAGGTGCTGCCCGGCAGTGTGAGGAGTCATATGCTGCATCATTATACTGTAGAGGTGCTGCACGGCAGTGTGAGGATTCATATGCTGCATTATTATACTGTAGAGGTGCTGCACGGAAGTGTGAGGATTCATATGGGATATCCATCCCTAAGGTTCATCCCTAAGGTCAAACAGCGACCTGCGCCTAGCTTCTCCCCGCATCACCTCTTCCCATGATAGACTGCAGGATTTCTCACGCGCAGCCCCCACTCTCTGGAACGCTCTCCCTCGTACTGTCAGACTTTCCCCTAACTTCTCTTCCTTCAAACACTCCCTTAAAACGTTCCTATTTAGGGAAGCCTACCACCCAACTCACTGACGCAACCATCAATCACTCTCACCTTACAGTCCTCTCCTCCTGTTTCCAACCCCAACCCTCCCAGATTGTGAGTTCCTACGGGAATAGGGCCCTCATCTCCTCCTGTACTGTTTGTCAAATGTTGTTCAATGTATTGTAACCCTGTCTATACTGTGCTTATTGTACAGCGCTGCGGAATATGCTGGCGCTTTATAAATAAAGAATAATAATAATAATAAATATGCTGCATTATTATACTGTAGAGGTGCTGCCCGACAGTGTGAGGATTCATATGCTGAATTAATAATACTGTAAAGGTGCTGCCCGGCAGTGTGAGGATTCATATGCTGCATTATTATACTGTAGAGGTGCTGCCCAGCAGTGAGGATTCATATGCTGCATTAATTATACTGTAAAGGTGCTGCCCAGCAGTGTGAGGATTCCTATCCTGCATTAATTATGCTGTAAAGGTGCTGCCCGGCAGTGTGAGGATTCATATCCTGCATTAATTATACTGTAAAGGTGCTGCCCGGCAGTGTGAGGATTCATATGCTGCATTAATTATACTGTAGAGGTGCTGCACTGCAGTGTGTGGATTCATATGCTGCATTATTATACTGTAGAGGTGCTGCCCGCAGTGTGAGGATTCATATGCTGCATTAATTATACTGTAAAGGTGCTGCCAGCAGTGTGAGGATTCCTATCCTGCATTAATTATGCTGTAAAGGTGCTGCCCGGCAGTGTGTGGATTCATATGCTGCATTATTATACTGTAGAGGTGCTGCCCGGCAGTGTGAGGATTCATATGCTGCATTAATTATACTGTAGAGGTGCTGCACTGCAGTGTGTGGATTCATATGCTGCATTATTATACTGTAGAGGTGCTGCCCGGCAGTGTGAGGATTCATATGCTGCATTAATTATACTGTAGAGGTGCCGCCCGCAGTGTGAGGATTCATATGCTGCATTAATTATACTGTAGAGGTGCTGCTCGGCAGTGTGCGGAATCATATGCTGCATTATTATACTGTAGAGGTGCTGCCCGGCAGTGTGAGGATTCATATGCTGCATTAATTATACTGTAAAGGTGCTGCCCAGCAGTGTGAGGATTCCTATCCTGCATTAATTATGCTGTAAAGGTGCTGCCCGGCAGTGTGTGGATTCATATGCTGCATTATTATACTGTAGAGGTGCTGCCCGGCAGTGTGAGGATTCATATGCTGCATTAATTATACTGTAGAGGTGCTGCACTGCAGTGTGTGGATTCATATGCTGCATTATTATACTGTAGAGGTGCTGCCCGGCAGTGTGAGGATTCATATGCTGCATTAATTATACTGTAGAGGTGCCGCCCAGCAGTGTGAGGATTCATATGCTGCATGAATTTTATATCAAGGCAGGAGGCTTCATATTTTGCATTCTCTTTTCTTTACTAAATCAACAGCAGCAAGGAGAGTTTACATAGCAACAGCAGTAACCAATAAACAAGAGTGTAGTAAGTCCTTAGCCACGCCCTCTTTTCTTGCTGCTGGCCTCCATGTGAGTCGTTTTTAAAACAGCTCCTGGACGCCAGGATATATTTCAGTTGCTTTTATTAATTTATTGATATATATTTACTTAAATAAGTATCTCTGGATGTTTACTAGGTTTTCTATATGTTAACCGTTTTTTCCTTAGGTTTTTTCCCTGCTGCGTGGGCACTTTCCCGCCTGCAGGCTTGCGCTTGCCTCCTTTTTTTCCCTTCTCCCGGTGGACCAAGAGGTATTTAAAATATCCCTGGGCCGCCGGGTGCAGGCTACATCGTACGCTTTTAATGATTCATTATTTTAATGTTTTTTATGCTGCGGCGCGGCGCGCGCAGTCCCGCATGTGTATACTCGCCTCAGAGTAGCGCGGCTTTCTCTGCGCATGCGCTGGCGGACATCTTCCCCTGATTGGAATAACTGCCGCCATTCCGCTACGTGCCGAGCTTCATCTCGACAGGTGCCATCTCCAACATAAATTACTGAAAGCCTGCTGCTCGGACCCTCTCCTGCTACCAAAAACGGGTGAGCCCCGCATACCTATATACTCCGCTCCGGCGGACCCTTAAAAAGCCCGCGAAAATCGCGAGTGAGCTCCGCTGAGCGGCGACTGTAATCCGCACACACGGATTTGATATATTTAATAAAATATATATATTTACCTACGGGTGAGCCCCGTTTCTCCTACATTTTTTATGGATCCTCCACAACTTCCCTCCAACCAGGAGGAGTTGAAAGCCTGGCTGCTGGCCGCCATATCGGAGACTCTCCCCATAGCGCTTGCGAGCCTTCCGCCGGCCCCCCCACCCCCGGAACCCCCGGTTCTTTCAAGGGCCCAGTCACCGGCCCACTCCGATGGTTCACACTCGGATCAATCTGAGTCTGCTGGACCATCGCGAAAAAGACCCTGGAAAGGCCAGTCTGAGTCTGCTGGCAAGGGAAAAGCACCAGTTAAAAAATCCTCCAGATACGCTTCAGACCCCAAGGGCGTAGAGGCTTACGACCTGGATGACTACCAGGCTGATTATCCTGAAGAGGAGGATATAGAGTCCACCGGTAACCCACCGGCCACTCCAAATTCAACGGGTGAGCCCCGTTCCGATACTATGGCAATTGTTCCCCTCGCTTCCATGCCTGCGCTGCCACGCTCCCAAGTGTCCGCAGATACCCCTTTACAGATCCTCGACTCTCGAGGCCTGCCATTTTTTGATCCGCGCACCACCACCCACCCCAGGTCTTCCGCCTGGCTCCCACCGGACCACATAGCGGAATTTTTGCGCTTCTGGTTGCGCTGCCCCCTGGACAAAACTGATAGGGCGCGCCTGCGGGCCGAATGTCCTCGCCCGCTTGATCCTGCTCTAGTCCGCGAATGGGCACAGCGTGCTCTCTGCTTGTTGGGTAATGCCAACGTTGGCATTTCATCTGAACGCCGTAAGGCGGCGTTGTTTCGGCTGGACGCTAAACTCACCAGCATGGCTGCTAAGGAATTGGGTCCGGCGGCAAAAGGCTTACTATTCGGGGATCTCTTTATGAGAGATCTTAACCGAAAAGTTAATGTTTATACGAACCTTCAAAAGGTTCAATCAAATATGAAAAGGGTTTTCCACCCCAACAACGTTTTTCCTCCAGGGCTGGCGCACCAAGAGGTCGGGTCGCCAGCCGTTATAACGCTACCCATAGACCTCGCTTCACGCCAAACCAGGAGGTGCAGTATAGACCCAGCCCGATTCTGGCACGAGGAGTCCCCGTTGGTCGCGGCTTCAACAGACCCAGACGCCGCTACTCCGCTGGTAAGTGCCTCAGCGCTCCCACTTCCACACATTCCGGTCGCGGGTCGCTTACGCTATTTCCTTCCCAAATGGCGCACACTCACATCAGACTCGTGGGTTTTATGAACGGTAGCAGGTTATTTAATCGACTTCTCCCAGGTTCCCGTCCAGGCTGCTACCCCCCCCGGCCCGTTATTCCTCAGAGGAAGCAACGTTGATAGATCGGGAACTTCGCTCCTTGCAGTTAAAAGGCGCCATCACCCCCACCAGGGGTTCCCCGTGCTTCGTCAGCACTATCTCCTTGTCCACAAAAAATCTGGGGACCTTCGACCGGTTATAAATCTAAAAACTCTCAACACCTTCGTGGCCTACCGCCACTTCAAAATGGAGGGTACACCTCCTCAGAGATCTCCTCCGAGACGGCGACTGGTTCACGAGATTGGACCTTACAGACGCATACCTCACGGTCCCGGTCCATCCTACTCACCACCCGTACCTGCAGTTCCACTGGCATCGCGACCTCTGGCAGTTCACTTGCCTGCCGTTCGGCCTCAGCTCCGCACCATGGTGCTTTACGAAGCTGCTCAAACCGGTAATGGCCTTCATACGATCCCTAGGCGTCAGGACGATTATATATCTAGACGACATCCTTCTATTGGCGCAGGACCCTGCGCAATCCGCTCACCATACAACCCTGGTGGTCACGCTCCTACAAGACCTGGGCTTCATTATCAACAGGGACAAATCGGCACTGCGTCCCGCCCAAACTGTCACCTTCCTCGGATTCGATATAGACTCAATGTCTTGCCAGCTGCGGCTTCCCCCGCAAAAGCTTCGGGCCATCAAGAAATCCCTACGCGGAGTCCTCAGCATGGACACCATCTGTCTCCGAGATTTGGCGAGAGTTGTAGGTCTCCTCTCTTCCTCCATTCAAGCCATCTTCCCTGGCCCACTACACTATCGGGCGATGCAACGTCTGAAGGCAACACACCTTCGTCTCAACCCCTCCTACGACCAGCTGGTCTCCATCACCCCGGAGGTTCGGGTGGAGCTCCTATGGTGGTTACGCCATATGGAGGCCTGGAACGGCCGGGCTATCTTCGGCTCTCTACCAGATTTCATTCTAGAATCCGATGCCAGCCAGTCGGGCTGGGGAGCAACCTGCGGCACTATATCTACGGGAGGAGCATGGGCTCCGGAGGAACGGCAACTCCACATCAATTGCCTGGAGCTCATCGCCGGCTCGTTCGCCGTTCGCAGTTTTACCCAGGACCTCAGGGACTGCACCCTTCTTCTCCGGATGGACAACATCTCTGCGGTCCAGTACGTGAACCGCCTAGGGGGTTCCCGCTCCAAGCTCCTGTCGGACCTCACGCTTTCCCTCTTCAATTACTGTTTGGAACGGAACATCTCTCTCAGGGCGGAATACCTTCCCGGCTCTTCCAATTTTGTGGCAGATTGGTTTTCGAGATATTGGAGGGACTCCAGCGATTGGAAACTAGATGTTGCTACGTTCCACCGCCTGTCGGAACTGAGAGGACCGTTTCACCTCGATCTCTTCGCTTCCCGCTTGAATCGTCAGACAGAGGCCTACTTCAGCTGGCTTCCGGACCCACAGGCAACTGCGGTGGATGCTTTTCTCCAACCATGGCCGCCGTCCGGGGCCTACGCTTTTCCTCCGTTCCCGATGATCACGCGAACGATCCAAGAAGTCCGCCGACGGGGGATCCGGATGCTCCTTCTCACACCCTTGTGGCATGCTCAACCCTGGTTCCCACTGACGCTGGAACTATCCTGCCTCCATCCACTCCTGCTCCCGTCCTTCCGATCCATTCTGTTGGATCCCCAGGGCAGACCACATCCGATGATTTTGGAGAACAATCTTCCTCTAGTGGCGTGGACGATTTCCGGGGACCCTGCATGCTGCCGGGACTATCGGATGCAGCTCGCTCCTTATTGTGGGAATCCTGGGCTCCCGGCACGAGAAAGTGTTATCGTTACGCCTGGAGAACTTGGTGTAGCTGGTGTTTGCAACAACAGGCTGATCCCGCTACTGCCCCTCTACAATTGATCCTCAATTTTTTGGCGAATCTTTCCACGTCGGGGAAGTCATATCGTACCATTAACCTGTTCCGCTCGGCTATCTCGGCGGCTCACGTTCCCCTGGGCGGCGTCCCTGTGGGTAGGGACCCTTCCGTCTGTCGTCTCCTTCGTGGCATTCGACTCGCTCGCCCGCCGGCTCCGAAATATGTGGTATTCTGGGATGTGGCAATGGTGCTCGACTTCCTGCGTAACTGGCCGGATAATGACTCACTAACCCTCCGTCAGCTCTCGGCGAAACTGACGGTTCTGTTATGTTTGGTTTCCTTTCGTCGTGTCTCTGTTAGAGCCTTCGATGCGCACGCCGTGGGTTTCTCCCCTGAGGGTGTCGTCTTCTCGCTTACTAGACGTACTAAAACTTTGTCCCGTGAGGTTTTCTACCCTTACTTTCCCACTGATCCTCTACTGTGTGTGGCTCGTTGTGTGACTACTTACCTCTCTCGTTTGCGTCCTTTACGCTCCTCTCCTACTGGCCAACTCTTGGTCTCTTATGTCTCTCCTTACAAGCCTGTCTCCTCTCCTACCCTCTCGAGATGGGTGCGCTGGCTGCTCTCCCTGGCGGGCGTTGCTCCCCATTTCGGTGCTCACTCCGTGCGGGGCGCGGCGGCTTCCTCTGTCGCAGATGCTGGGGGTTCTCTGGCTGATATTCTACAGGCGGCTGATTGGTCTAGGGCGGTCACGTTTCGTACCTTCTATTTCCGTCCTCGTTCTCATGCTTCTGGGGCTTTGGTGCAGCTTTAAAAACTGCAAAATATGAAGCCTCCTGCCTTGATATAAAATTGTGGATTATTCCAGCCTTGGTGTCAGAATAATCTTAATTTTAATAAAGACAGGAGGCGAATATTTTTCCCGCCCACCCAGGCCCGAATCGATTTTTCATTGTTCCGTGTATTTTCTGCTACATGTAAAAAAAAAAAAAAAAAAAAAATTAAATAAAATTTCTCACTTGTACTAAACGTATAATTGTTTATCTGGGTGTTCTTCTATATGATTTAGGCGTCTCCACTTCGCTTTGTACATTTGTCTAATCTGTTTTTGTTCCCTTAGTAGGGTTTGCATGTCTTGTTAGCCTGACTTCGAACTACTGTCTCGAATTTGGATGCCATTTGCTATTTTCATTTAAATGATTTGTTAGTTGGCTGTTGATTGACAGGCCTCCTTTGCATGGTGCTTTCACGTATCCTCTGCTTCCTCCTCAGTTTGACTTGCTCATGTGGTCTCCCATCATCTCGGATGGCCGCTGGCTCCCGGTTTTGTATCTACAAGTCTCCTGGACTTCTGCCTAGTTGGATCTTCTCCGCTTCATTTTCCGTTTTTCCTTCCTGGATTTCTGATTTTCTCAGTCACGTCTCTCCTGCTCGTCCAGCTTACAAGAAAAGAGGGCGTGGCTAAGGACTTACTACACTCTTATTGTTTATTGGTTACTGCTGTTGCTATGTAAACTCTCCTTGCTGCTGTTGATTTAGTAAAGAAAAGAGAATGCAAAATATTCGCCTCCTGTCTTTATTAAAATTAAGATTATTCTGACACCAAGGCTGGAATAATCCACAATTATACTGTAGAGGTGCTGCCCGGCAGTGTGAGGATTCATATGCTGCATTATTATACTGTAGAAGTGCTGACTGGCAGTGTGAGGATTCATATGCTGCATTAATTATTCTTCTTACAAATTTGGTTACTTAACCTGTTTGCGTTTGGATTGTAATATGTGGTGAAGACCACAGCAAACATTAATGCTCACGCAAGTGAGCGTTAATGTTTGTGTTAAAATCGTAATTTTTCCCACTTGTTGTTGCTCAAACATTTCGATGGCTTCAAATCGCGTTTAAACATGAGCAAAAGCGGTAAAAATGAGCTCAGCGCACAGCAGTGAAATGGCTCAGCACTCAGCAGTGAAATGGGTAAAAACTTTTTTTTTTAAATTTTGTTTTTCATTGTTCCCTGTCCCCCAGGGCAGTACCTGGACCCCCATGAACCTTTTATGACCAATATCTTGCATATATGCCCTCTGGCGGGGACCTTAATTTTCAAACTTTTGAGCCCCCTTTGACTTGCATTGCGTTCGAATCGTGTTCGCGTTTGAATTCAAACTTTTTCAAATGTTCGCGTTCGAATGCGAACCGAACATGGGGGTGTTTGGCCCATCACTTATAAAGACTGCCATAAACTCATATTCGCTCCCAATAAAATCTGCCAATACATTACTAAATGCAGCAATGTATTACACATACCATATGCTGATACACTGTATATACATTCCCATGCAGCCTATTCTGTCATACTGAATACTGTCTATCTATTCATTATCTATGATGACATGGCCTGATATTTCAAGGCACCCAGAAAGGAAATGTATATTTTATATTCCAGCCTAATGAATGGATTAAATGTTTCATCCACAACAGTCAAGATTTATTGCTAGCATTTATTTGATATAGCATTTAAGACATTATTTTCATAATTTTCTATAACTGCAAAATTACATCTAACCCCTTCACTACCGTGATCGTGTATAAACGAGCAGCTGGAGCTGATGCAGTAGCCCAAGATCGTGTAAACACGATCTGGCACTGTGATGTGTGATTGTAACAAATGTATTTCATTTTCAAACAAATTTCGTATGCTTTCGGACTCTTGGAGGTGACCCCAAAGTTTTAGGCTAGGGTCAGACGAGCGTAGTGTTCACGTCCGTGATTGCGCCTAAAAGTACGTCCGTGATAGCATGAAAGAAAGTCCATTGGAGCCTGACACATGAAGTACGTCCGCACTGAACTGCGGCCGTTGTGCGTCCGCGGCAAACGGACGCAAGGCAGGCAAGAACGTACAACCCCTAGAACGGCCGCACAAAGTGCGCTGCGTCCGCAACGTCTGCATAGCTTTGTGTGTGAGTGTTGGAACGTGGTCAGACGACTGCATTTATACGTCCAGCATTTTTTTCACAGACAAAATGGTTTTGCTTTTTAATTTATTTTCCCCCTACATCCGTCAAAATATATGTCAGTGAATAAAACGGACTGTGTGGCCACTACTGCGTCTTCCGTACTGACGTATGTCCGTGTGCACGGACGTACAGTCCGTAGAAATCACGCTCGTCTGACCCTAGCCTTAGTACTGTGGCCATAATGCTGAACTTCCTTACCTTATCAGATGTTCCCGATCTGTCAGGAAAGGATCCACAAGCTGCATTTCTAACTGCTGTGACTCCTTTTAGCCAGTAGATGTCGACAGACAACTGCCTGCCAAATAATTAAAATTTATTTTCCAAAAAAACACTGGTTCCTGGCAGTGGATTTTTGGAAAATCACTTGGTAGTGAAGGGGGATAAATGTAATGGAAGCCTACATAAGGTAATTTAATATATATTAGGAACTGGTAAAATAAAATACAATACATAAAATTGCTAATAATATATAAGGAAAATTTTTCTATATATTTTATATCAATAATAAATTGAATTACTTTTTGTTTAAGGTGGTTGACATTGTGAACTTCATGCTTTGGATACAAAAAAACAGCACAACACAGTTGCTTTCCATTGATACGAATAACAGCACGTATTCCACGAGTTTTAGTGTGAACAGGAATTTTAGTTTAATAATTTTATCATCCAGTGGATCAATTTACTCAGTGCAAATCAGAGGAGCCTCCGGTGAGTACATTTCCATACATACATTTAGAAGTTTATAATATATTGATGATTTTGTTTTCTCTTGTCTTTTATTTTTGCCAGTGCCAGGGTGGCACCTGGTGCGGGACAGGGTGGGACACAGGGTTCAGGAGGTCTGAGCCCACTATGCAGGGAAACACACAGATACAGGGTGATACCAGAGCGCAGTACAAATGGGTTGATCAGGAGAGTTGTCAGTAGGCAATCCGAGGTTAGAGGGTTGGCGCAAGGCAGTGGTCGTCGGCAAAGCAGAGGGTCTGGTACAGTGGCGTAACAACCGGGGGAGGGCAGCCGGTGCGGGCGATTCACGGCCCCCCAGCGCTGCAGCGTGCCTCCCAGATACACAGCATGTGTCTGGGAATAGCAAGCTGCTAGGCACCGCCACCTCCAGGAAGCTGTGGACCTCTGAACTCTCACATGACGCACAGAGAAGAGACCAGCGGCACCTGAGGTGCTCGAACGGGAGTTGGGACAGAGGCAGGGCCTGCCTGAGCCAAATTGGATGGAGGTGAGTATTAAAAAACTACTGTCACTGCTTTATTGCTTTTTTTTCAGGTTGGGTTGTCATCATAGAAGAAAGAAGATGCTATGGCCGAGAGAGAATGAGGGGGATGGGAGGGGGCTGAAAACTGGGCAATATATAATAAATTATATGGGTGCTGCAAAATGGGTAATATATAATAAATTATATGGGGGCTGCAAACTGGTCAATATTTTTATATATTAAACTATATGAGGCTACAAACTGGGTAATATATAATAAATTATATGAGGGCTGCAAACTGGGTAATATATAATAAATTGTGAGTGCTAGCGCCGGACACCAGCTCTGTAACCTGCATCTTTATACCTAAACGGTTTTGGGGATTTGCCGTTTGTTTGGACAGCCCGGCTGCTGCATCTCGAATCTGGCCAGTATAACCTATCTTTTATTCCATTTTTTTCTCTTCACTTCATTTTTTCACCTTTTAATTGTTTTATTCGCTTTTAAAGGAAAAAATTATTTTTTTTCACTTATTTATTGTATTTTGCTTAGTATTTTAACTGCAGCACAAGATCAAGCACTGTGCCTTATTTCCAGCATGTGGACAAATTACCACGTCCTTTATAGAGCACCTTGCTCACTGATTGTGTACAGCCCATATCTATGGTGTTTTAGCCTTAGAGCTACCTACAAATCATCTATTTTTGCAGAGTTCATTACATTTAACACTGTTTGATCTTATTGTTTGTGTTTTTTTTTTTTCTTCTTGCAGTACACATTTTACTATTAAGTCACGTCCTTTGTAAGTTCACGGATGTCACATTTTTTTGTGGTTCCATATGTATTTTTTTTGCTTAATAATAATTTTTATCCTTTTTTATTCTATTTCTGGTCAATACAGTCCTCTCACGCAGTGAGTCTCCTACTTATTTTTAGTTTTTTTATATACAGTCCATTTCCTTTTATTTTCCTGCCTATGCCAATAGAGCCATCTAGTGGCGCCATACAGACACTACACCCATTTCAATTCACCATATATTAAATTATATGTGGGCTGCAAACTGGGTAATATATAATAAATTATATGAGGGCTGCAAACTGGGTAATATATAATAAATTATATGAGGGCTGCAAACTGGGAAATATATAATAAATTATATGGGGGCTGCAAACTGGGTAATATATAATAAATTTTATGGGGGCTGCAAACTGGGTAATAAAAATTAAATTATATGGGGGCTGCAAACTGGGTAATATTTTTATATATTCAATTATATGAGACTGCAAACTGGGTAATATATAATAAATTATATGGGGGCTGCAAATTGGGTAATATATAATAAATTATATGAGGCTGCAAACTGGGTAATATATAATAAATTATATGGGGCTGCAAACTGGGAAATATATAATAAATTATATGGGGGCTGCAAACTGGGTAATATATATTAAATTATATGGGGGCTGCAAACTGGGTAATATATAATAAATTATTTGGGGGCTACAAACTGGGTAATTTATATTAAATTATATGGGGGCTGCATACTGGGTATTATATAATAAATTATATCGGGCTGCAAACTGGGTAATATATAATAAATTATATGGGGGCTCTGCAAACTGGGTAATATATAATAAACTATATGGGGGCTGCAAACTGGGTAATATATATTAAATTATATGGGGACTGCAAACTGGGTAATATGTAATAAATTATATAAGGCTGCAAACTGGGAAATATATATTAAATTATATGGGGCTGCAAACTGGGTAATATATAATAAATTATATGGGGGCTGCAAACTGGGAAATATATAATAAATTATCTGGGGCTGCAAACTGGGTAATATATAAAAAATTATATGGGGCTGCAAACTGGGTAATATATAATAAATTATATGGGGCTGCAAACTGGATAATATATAATAAATTATATGGGGGCTGCAAACTGGGTAATATATAATAAATTATATGGGGCTGCAAACTGGGTAATCTATAATAAATTATGAGGCTGCAAACTGGGTAATATTTTTATATATTAAATTATATGATTCTGCAAACTGGGTAATATATAATTATATGGGGCTGCAAACTGGGTAATATATATTAAATTATATGGGGGCTGCAAACTGGGTAATATATATTAAATTATATGGGGGCTGCAAACTGGGTAATATATAATAAATTATATGGGGGCTGCAAACTGGGTAATATATATTAAATTATATGGGGGCTGCAAACTGGGTAATATATAATAAATTATATGGGGGCCGCAAACTGGGTAATATATATTAAATTATATGGGGGCTGCAAACTGGGTAATATATAATAAATTATATGAGGGCTGCAAAACTGGGTAATATATAATAAATTATAGGGGGGCTGCAAAACTGGGTAATATATAATAAATTATACGAGGCTGCAAACTGGGTAATATATCATAAATTATATGGGGGCTGCAAACTGGGTAATATATAATAAATTATATGGGGTTTGTGAGACCTGAGCGGGCACCCACCGTAGAGCAGGCCATTGTGCTGTTGCTCGTTCTCAGGACCCTCACAAACACCCCCCTTGTTTCTCACTGTAATTGTAAAGGGTCATCCAGACGTGGACCCCTTGCTTGATGTGCCTAGAGGGGTGTCAGCTATACCCTCCTGACAAGGTCCAAGAAGGCCGAAACGATCGTCGGGGGTTGCTGCACCTCTCGTGCAGGGATGACGTCCTTGGCAATCAGTACTGGCCACCCTCTCTGGGTGAGAGCAGGCTGATTTGCATATGGAAAATTCATCCCTGTAATGGCACAAGCAAGCTAAAACCTTGCTTGTGAGACCTGAGCGGGCACCCACCGTAGAGCAGGCCATTGTGCTGTTGTTCGTTCTCAGGATCCTCACAAACACCCCCTTGTTTCTCACTGGGTAATATATAATAAATTATTTGGGGGCTGCAAACTGGTAATATATAATAAATTATATGGGGGCTGCAAACTGGGTAATATATTTTAAATTATATGGGGGCTGCAAAACTGGGCAATGGAATATATAATAAAAACAAATTTGTGCAATACTTATGGTCTATATACCATTTTTTTTTGCGTGTTTACATAATTAAAGTGGGCCGGTCTGCTGGGTGAATTCCAGGGCCAATTTTTTTGTCCCAGTCCAGCCCTGCCCGGAGACCTGGGCTCGAGTCCTGCGGTAATGGAGGTTCCCGCTGTGGCCCGAGCCCGACAAAGTGAGCGCACAGCATGCTGCTCGCACTGCCGCCGGCCTTCTGAAGGCTGTGAAGCGGCCTGCAGCGAGATTTCACGCGATCTCGCGAGAGCGCATCAAAAAACCTTCAGAAGCCGGCGGGCCTCGTGGAGGAGCATGCTGGCGCGCGGCTCCCTTTCTGAGTCTGAGGTCTGTGAGTGATTCTGGGGTCCTCCTGTGCCTGTGTATATAATTCTGGGGTCCTCCTGTGCCTGTGTATATAATTCTGGGGGTCCTCCTGTGCCTGTGTATATAATTCTGGGGGTCCTCCTGTGCCTGTGTATATAGTTCTGGGGATCCAGTGCCTGTGTATAGAATTCTGGGGGCCTTCAGTGCCTGTGTATATAATTCTTGGGGTCCAGTGCCTGTATATATAATTCTTGGGGTCCTCCTGTGCCTGTGGATATAATTCTGGGGGTCCTGTGCCTGTGTATATAATTCTCGGGGTCCTCCTGTGCCTGTGTATATAATTCTGGGGTCCAGTGCCTGTGTATATAATTCTTGGGGTCCTCTTGTGCCTGTGTATAGAATTATGGGGGTCCTCTTGTGCCTGTGTATAGAATTATGGGGGTCCTCCTGTGCCTGTGGATATAATTATGGGGGTCCTGTGCCTGTGTATAGAATTCTGGGGGTCCTCCTGTGCCTGTCTTTAGAATTCTGGTTGTCCTCCTGTGCCTGTGTATATAATTCTGGGGTCCTGTGCCTGTGTATATAATTCTTGGGGTCCTCCTGTGCCTGTGTATAGAATTCTTGGGGTCCTCCTGTGCCTGTGTATATAATTCTGGGGGTCCAGTGCCTGTGTATATAATTTTTGGGGTCCTCCAGTGCCTGTGTATAGAATTCTGGGGGTCCTCCTGTGCCTGTGTATATAATTCTGGGGGTCCAGTGCCTGTGTATATAATTCTTGGGGTCCTCCTGTGCCGGTGTATATAATTCTGGGGGTCCTATATTTTGTCCCGGTCCGGACCTGCTTATAACCAGAGTGGATGTTTATATAATGAGGGTGGGGGTAATTTCTGCCCCGGGCGTCCATAACTCTGGTTACGCCACTGGTCTGCTACACGATGAATCAGGAGCATACAAGGATAGGACTGATCAGGTGCGGAAACAGACTCAATACTGAGGCAAGGTACACATATGGGAGTTGTCCTTTATGAACACAGGTAGGGGTGTTGTGTGTGTGTTTTTGTGCTTTAACTGTTTCACTGCTGGTAGTTTGTGAGGGCAGCACCTTTCATGGAGCTGGTTCAGGAGCAGGCATTTTTCCTGACAGCCAGTTTTTACTTTTGTTCTTAGAAAGATTTCTTAGATTTCTGGCGAATTGCCTGCACATACAGTGTCTGTTCGAGGGCAGTGAAATCCCCCATAGAGAAGCAATGGTTCAACTATTCAGAGACACCAAACAGCAGGGAAAGTTGCCAAAATGCCCTGCTGTTCAGTGGTTTCATTCCACAGGAGTAAACATTCAGGAGAATCCCGTAGGCTTCAATGTTAAAAATATTCCCGTTTTAATCCAATATCCAATAAACCATTTATTATTTTAATCTGCAGTAAAAAGTCTCTTTAATTATCGATTTTCTTAGGATCTTTTAAGACATTCATCAGGATTTTTTCAACAACACTTTTTACTAATTGTTTTTTTTTTCATTTTTCCTTACCAGACCTTTTTATTATCATTCATAGGATCTTATATATAAATTCCAGACATTTTCGTTCAGTAGTTTTTTTGCAAACAGGGTTTAAATTTTGAAACTTTCAAGCGTACTGTTTATTTTTTTCACCACATTCGTTTGCTAGTCGGATTTTTCCGGCGGCTGCTCTGCGTTGTAATCAGCGGCTAGTCGGGTTTTTCCGGCGTGTTCGGGGATTTTTTTGCGGTGGTTGCTGAGGGTTTCGGTGAGTGTTCGATGAGTGTTCTGCGGGTTTGCGGCGGGTTTTCACTGCACTACGGAGGACCCTTCGGCGCTTGCTGAATACACCGCAGGGTCAGCGAACTAGAATCACCAAATCGCCCCGAAGTGCGTGAAACGAAAGGTCACCGCACGTGCGGTGACTTTTCGATTCTCTCTGAATAACCCTGAAAGGGTTGTGTCGACATGCTGTACATACCTTTCATAACAAAGTTTATTACTATAGTTATTCCCTTTTGCTCACGGGCAGCACAGTCTGGCTGGCAGGCTGCCACATAGTCACAACACACAAGAAAATCACATCCGCTAAAAATCCCATTCGCCTTCAAGCAAAAACAGAATTTTTGTTCTACTTAAGTGGCTATAGAAGTATTAAATAGTGTTTAAAAAGACCAAATATTGGCGAATTGCCAGCGCATTACGGTGCAGTTTGATCAGATTGCATCAATTCAGCGACATTCAGCATCAGTGAATTTGTTCCATAGAGAAATAATGATTAATCTATTCAGAGAAGGCCAATCAGCACCGAAGAGTAGGGATGGGCTGGCGGTTCGATGCAAACATGAGTTTGCATCGAACATTGGCCATTCGACCATTCGTCGAACAGCGAACATTTCCGCGTGTTCGGTTTGCGTTCGCCCACAATGGACCACGATGCACTTTTCCACTGGCCTGAAGCTTGTAATTGGCTACAGCCTTGCACCTGACCACAGGTCAGTTGCAAGACAGGTGCAAGACTATGCCAATCAGGGCTCAGAGTCCTGATTGGGCAAATTTTGCCCAATCATGGGCTCACAGAGCTAAGTCCCGCAGCACACTATATAAGGCTTCCCCGCAGCCCCAGCGTGTGTTTGTTGCAGGAGTGAATCAGAGAGGAGCGGAGATTGTTGCATATCAGGGTGTATCACTGATTTGTACCAGAGTACTGGGAATTTTAATCTGTTGGCACTGCCAGGCTATCAGGGTGTATCACTGAGTTATACCAGAGTTCTGGAAATTCTAATCTGTGTGTTGGCACTGCCAGGCTATCAGGGTGTATCACTGATTTATACCAGAGTTCTGGGAATTATAATCTGTGTGTTGGCACTGCCAGGCTATCAGGGTGTATCACGGAGTTATACCAGAGTTCTGGAAATTCTAATCTGTGTGTTGGCACTGCCAGGCTATCAGGGTGTATCAGCTATCAGGGTGTCTTACTGAGTTATACCAGAGTTCTGGAAATCTTTAATCTTTATACCAGAGTTGAATCAGAGTTCTGTATATATTTAATCTATATATCACTCACCATGTCAGAAAGACCAAAAAGGACAGGCAGACGCTCCCAGACACAGATAAGAGGGCAAGCAGCCTCTGTGTCGGAAGGCTGTGCCCCTGGCCATCGTGGACGTGGTGCATCCGCTGCAGGGGCACGCTTGTCCTTTCTAACTGGCGCTGGCCATCTTAAGCAGCTGCAACATAGAGAGGATTTGGTGGATTGGCTAACCAGGCCATCCTCATCCTCCGAGTCCTCTGCCAGCCAGGCTTGTAGTGGTTTACAGTCCACCTCAGCTGCCAAAACATCTAATTCAGCCTCCATGTCCACAGCTACTCCTCCCGTAGCCTCACCATCATATACGGAGGAGTCAGCTGAATTGTTTGACTACAATGACAGTGACATGCTGCTTGAGGATGCACAGCAACTCCAGTGCTCTGATTCAAACTCTGAGGTTGAGTAAGGGAGTAAAATCAGCCTAGAGGAAGGGGGTGCCAGTGACACACAAAGAATTGGCACTCATGTTCCCGCAGCAGTTGCAGCATACTGCCAAGTTGGCTCCAGTGACGAGGAGATAGGGGGTGATGACGATGATGAGGTCACTGACTCCACCTGGGTGCCTGATCGAACAGAGGAGTCAAGTGAGGAGGAGGAGGAGGCACAACAAAAACGAGGCACAACGTCCTCTATGAGCAATCGTAGCCAGTCCAAGGCATCAGATGTCAGAGCTGCTCAGGTGCAGAGTGCTGTTGTCTCAAAGCACACATCCAGGAACTCTGCTGTTTGGGAGTTCTTCACGACATGTGCAGCAGACCGCAGCATTGCTATTTGTAAGCTATGTCTGAAGAGGATCAAGCGTGGGAGAAACATCAGCTGCTTGGGTACCACATGCTTGAAGCGACATATGATCACCTGTCATGCATCCCATTGGCACACTTCCCATCTATCTCTACCCCCACTATATGTCATACCATGTCTACAACCTCCACTGACAGGGATGTTGTTATAGTAATTAGTGTACCAGGTCCTTCCTCACAATGTGACAGCGCCCCATCAGCTGCAGATTTACGCAGTCAGATTTCATTTCCCCAGCTGCTGCAGCGTTAGAAAAAATGGTCCCAACCATCCCCTTGCACAGCGTCTAAATGCCAGCTTGGCAAAATTACTCGTATTACAGCTGCTGCCTTTCCAGCTGGTGGACTCTGCCTCTTTCCGTGAATTTGCCGAATGTGCTGAACCACAGTGGCAGGTTCCAAAATCCTCCTCCTCTTCCTCTTCCTCCTCTCAACATTGGCAATGCTGCAGCATCTGCACAAGCAGCAGAGGGCCATCAATGAGTACCTGTGTGAGTATGGCACAAGGACAGGTTCAGGTTTTTTTTTTCTCCCCCCCCCCACAATGGCTGATGATCAAGGATGCATGCACTGTACTGTCACCATTTGAGGAGGCAATGAGGATGGTGAGCAGGGACAGTGCATGCATCAGTGACACAATTCCTTTAGTGTTCCTGCTGCAGCGCACTCTGTGGAGAGTTATAGATGTGGCACTAGAGGCAGAGCAGCAGGAGGAAGAGGAGGACTTCCCTAGCTCTCAAGGCCCCAGTCTTTACGCAGACAGCATTCCTGCGGGTCCTCAGATCAGACAGGAGGAGGATGAGGAGGAGGAACATTTAAGTAGTGGGAGCATTGAAGGTGGGGATTCCTCAAGGGAGGGTTTTGTGTCCCCAGAAACCCAAGGACTAGTACGTGGCTGGGAGGAGGTAGTGCACGATACATAGAAACATAGAAAAATGTCGGCAGATAAGAACCTTTCGGCCCATCTAGTCTTCCCAATTACATGGATACTTTACCTGGATTTATCTTTTGTTTAGGATAGCCTTATGCCTATCCCATGCCTGCTTCAATTCAATCACTGTTTTGACCTCTACCACTTCAACTGGAAGGCTGTTCCATGTATCCACCACCCTCTCAGTAAAATAATGCTTCCTGATGTTACTTTTAAACATTTGCCCCTCTAATCTAAGACTATGTCCTCTTGCTTTGCTACTTTGTTTCCTTTTAAATATACTCCCTTCCTCTACCTTGTGGATTCCCTTTACGTATTTAAATGTTTCTGTCATATCTCCTCTGTCTCGTCTTTTTTCCAAGCTGTACATGTTAAGATCATTAAGCCTTTCCTGGTAACTTTTCTCCTTCAAGCCGTACACCATTTTAGTAGCCCTTCTCTGAACTCTCTCTAAGATGTCTATATCCTTCTGGAGATACGGTCTCCAGTACTGCACACAGTACTCCAAGTGAGGTCTCACCAGTGCTCTGTACAGTGGCATGAGCACTTCCCTTTTCCTACTGCTAATACCTCTCCCTACACAACCAAGCATTCTGCTAGCATTTCTTGCTGCTCTATTACATTGACTACTTACCCTTAGATCCTCTGAAATAATAACCCCTAAATCCCTTTCCTCAGATGTTGAGGTTAGGACTGTATCAAATATTCTATATTCAGCCCTTGGGTTTTTACATCCCGGGTGCATTATCTTGCACTTATCCACATTAAAACTCAATTGCCACAGCTCCGACCATTTTTTTAGTTTACCTAAATCATTTGGCATTTGGCTGATCCCTCCAGAATGTCAACCCTGTTGCAAATCTTTGGTTCATCAGCAAAAAGACATACTTTTCCATTAATACCTTCTGCAATGTCACTAATAAAAATATTAAAGAGAATGGGTCCAAGTACTGACCCCTGAGGTACCCCACTGGTAACAAGATCTTGCGCCGAATAAACTCCATTTACCACAACCCTCTGTTGCCTGTCACTCAGCCACTGCCTAATCCATTCAACAACCTACGGTCATCCTCAGTGACCAGGAACACTGGTCATCCTGCCCTCACAGAGGGAGGACAGGAAGAAACAACTTGAGGACACTCTAATGCCACACTTGTGTAACACCTTTCCAGGCACTGGTAGGTTACCAAGTGATGACACACGTGCTTCTGAGGCTGTGGTTGATCAGAGGAAGAGCGGTGAAGGGGGTCGCTTGACTGATGCCTTTTCCATTTTTTTTAATCCTCGACGCCCAGGGACGTCAAATGTAGGCACCCATTGCCAGCGTCTTCACCATATGGTGCAGGACTACCTAGGGGCAAGGGCAGACCTGGATATCTTTACAGCAGATGATCCACTTGCTTACTGGGTGTTGAGATTGGCTAAATTCTGCCCAGTGATCCAATCTGCTATGCAGCTACTAGGTTGCCCTTCATCCAGCATGCTTTCTGAAAGGACGTTCAGTGCCGCTGGAGGTTTTGTCACAGACAAAAGAGTGCGTCTGTCCACCGACTCTGTAGACCGGCTGACATTTATAAAAATGAATCAGTCCTGGATCAGCAACTATCACTCCTCTGATGTTGATGTAACTGAATAGATCGGGGATCTCTTCTGCATTCCCAAAACCTCCACCGCTGCACTCTTCCACAATACCTCAGAGGGGTTACGGTGTGAAGGCACTAGCTGGCACCAAAGGTCCAATTTTAATGCACCTATTGTTACTTTCATCCAAAGCCTGCATAAATTTCACCATAATTTAGCCAAAAAAATCACTAAACTTGTTCTGCGTGTCCTAAAACGTCTCCTCTTTTCATACAGGCTGCCGCCCCAAGCAGTTGTTTATGAATAGATTGAAGGAAAACCATTTACCGTCATTTGAAATGTAATTTTCTTCTTTTTAATGGTTTCTATACATCCTACAAATCCGCCTCTTCACGGGCAGGTTATGGGGACCTCCTAGGCACGATATTTGAAGGAATTTTTCGTTTTTATTCTTAACCTTTATGTCATGGAAAAATCACTGTTCCTTTAAAAACGTTTTTTTTTCCTTTTTTCCTTGTTTACTGTCCCCCAGGGCACTACCCGGACCCCAATACACCTTTTATGGCAAATATCTTGCATATATGTCCTCTTGGAGGGCTCTATAAAATTCGAACGTTCGAGTCCTATTGACTTGTATTGAGTTTGAATCGTGTTCGCGTTCGAATCCGAACTTTTTCAAATGTTCGTGTTCGAATGCGAACCGAACACGGGGGTGTTCGGCCCATCACTACTGAAGAGTTGGAAAATTGCCCAGATTTTTGTTGCTTCATCTTGACAGGTTTAATGAGGTGAATCCTGTAGGATTCATTGTAAAATTGTAGGATTCAATTGTTTATTCTTTTCATTTGCAGGAAAAAGTATTTTATATATTCTTTTTACAAATTTTTAGGAGAAATTTTTTATTCCCATATTTTTAAATGACTTTTTTTTTATTCTGTAACAGACATTTTTAATTATAAATTATAGGAACTTTTTTATTATTTCCATGCATTTTCATTGTTTTAAACACCTTTTAAAAAATGTCAATTTTTTTTAAAAAAATTTTTTACCCTCAGTTCAGCAGCGTTGGCAACTGATCGGCGCTTTCTGACATGGTTCAGCAACATTTGGCGGTCAGTTCGGTGGATCATCAGCTGCGTTTGGCGGGCTGATCGTTGGCATTCAACGGACCCTATACGGTGCACTTCTGTGACCCTGCAGTGAATGCTGAATTCACCACAGGGTTGGTGAAATGAAATTGCAGAGGCACACCAAAGTGCGCCGAATGTGAGAGCACCAACATTTTCAGTGAAATTTCGGTGCTCTCTGAATAACCCTCACAGGGCCAAATTACAATCTAGGTGCTAACGTTAACGCTCACCTGCCTGAGCATTAACGTTAGCCACAGAGGCTACCACATATTACAATCCAAACGCTAACGAGTTAAGTAACCCGTTTGCGTTTGGTAGCTTGCGCTTTTCAGCGCGAGGTTACTGTACTTTGCGCTCCCTATACTTAACATGGGGAGCGCAAAGTGTTAATCAGCGTTAGGATTACACTCTGCTAATTCTGATTAACGTCTGGCCACAGTTAACAGAAAGTTAACCACAGCCAGGACTTGGTGTTAACGGATTCTGCAGAAGTGGAATCCGTTAACACCAGCCAAAAAATAAAAATAAGTTATCAGATACTCACCTCCTGTCCCGCAGCGAGGACCGCAGCTCCAACCGCCTCCTCTGTCCGGCGGGAGCAGGGAGAGACTGGGGGGAAAAGTTCTCCCCCTGCGTATCACTACGCCGACCGGCCGGATCTCGCGAGGTGAGATCCGGCTGTTCATGTGATCGCCGGCGTCTGGCTCAATGGAGTCCTATGGACTCCATTGAGTGGATGTTGCGGGCGGTGCCCAGCGCTGCCGCGAGCATCCCGGGGTGTAGCGCACAGTAACAATGCAGGCAGCTTTTTAAGCGCCTGCATTGTAATCCCACCTTAAAACGGGGGCGGTAGGGATGAAAACTGCAGAGCGCCCCCATTTTAGCGTCAGGATTGTAATTTAGCCCATAGTATTTTCTGTGAACAAGGTGAAAATGTTAACCACTTTCACCACCCAAGTCACATTAGCTCAATCTTGCATTGTAATACATTGATAAGGAACCATTAGCATATCAAACCCAATTTGCATGTCTCTTTAAAGCAGGGTGCCCCCTCCAGAGAAATACATTTTCTATGAGACTTCAATCCTGTCCCTCTGTCATACTGTAAACAAGCTGCAAAGAGCAGCCCAAAACCTAAATGTAACAAAAAAATGCAGAAATTTTGCTTTTGCTTTTGCATTACAGCTGCCAGGGAGAGGGCAGATTACAGGGAAATCTCTGGGGTCACTAACTGCTGTACAAGGGTAAAATTCAAGGTGTTATAATGCCTGAAAATCCTTGTACAGCACATATACAAGGTACTGTAATCTCTTGACCTGTGGCTTGGGGGCTGTGAATTGCAAAAAAAAAAAAAAATTATCTAAGGGACTCCTGTCCCGATCTATGTTGCTCCACACATGGCCTGATGAAGAATTGATACAATTAAAGTGGGTGAGCTGCTTGGCATGGTATATTGACATGTTGGGGATACAAGGACATGTTATAAAACCTACATTATTTAACAGAGATGTATATTTTCAGGTACGAATGCACAAATCACAGAGATAGTAACGGAATCATGGGGCTCCTTATGGACTGTAGAATATCCCAGCATTGGAATGTGGCGAATGAATGTATCTGCCTCTGGATTCCATTCCATACGTGTTGAAGGATGCACAGGTATTGTCTATTTATAATGTCCCATATTCAAGGGAGCACAGCTTAATTGACATAAATACTTTTAACAATCATGCAGCCAATTCAAACTCCTGTATAGTAACCAGCTGTATATGAAAAACAGCAGATATATAGCATAGGCAGCAGTCTACAATAGCAAGGAAACATTCAGCATGCTCACACGTCTGGCGATCCAAAATTCCCCATACCTGGAATGTAGTCCCAAATCCTGCTAGTGAATCGTGGAAGGTGCACACTGACAGCAGAAAGTGAAGACAAATATCTGAAATGTGTACAGGAAAAATATAACTTTAAACCGTGTTTTACTATACGAAAAATGTGAAAAAAGGAAACTGCACCACACTCGTAATGTAACCTTCACATCCTGTGCGTTTAGGAAGCACTTAACTATACCTAACCCGGATGACAGAAATCATTTGGCAGTGTGTGCTTCATGTTTTATATGAATAGAAAAAAAAAATGGTAATGGACAGCCGCGAGGGCACTTTAAGCGACGACTCGAACGGCCATATTTGTCTGCCATGAAACTGGATGCAGGTAACTCACCCTGGACTGCGCCCCTTCCGGTTGAATCTTCTGCCAGCTCATCCTGTGGCAGCCGTTCTCCCAGGCAACAGGCCCCTCCCATGCACCGGACTTGGTCTCAATCTTCTTGGAGGCCTAGAAGGCCGCTCCCGATACCAAACTCACCTGTCCCCTGTTAAAGACGATTCCCGACTCTCCCCCGGGTCCTCATTCAATATTTCCTGGACAGAGGAGCCCCGAGCCTCTGTGTGAGCATACAGCTGTCCCAACAGATCACCCAATTTGGGATCCATGATTAACTTCTCCAACCTCTCCTTTGGCCAGCTATCAGGGCACAAAGATGCAGGGTCCTTTCCTCCGCCTTAAGTATCCCTGATGTCAAAATGTTGCAGCTTCCCCACGCTCTACCATATGCCAGTCCTGACTGTCCTGACCATGCCTGCTGTCATGTTCCCCTTCCCGAATTGGTGCGGGGGAGACCTAATGATACATACAGGTTGGGCACTCCTTATCTAGAATTCGTAAATCTGGAAGAGTCCCAAAAACGATTGAGCCATCGTAATATTAGTGTTTCTGGACAACACGCACTCCATACAGTCGCTGTCCCTTGGTAACTCGGCTCCCAAGCACTGCAGCAGACTGGGAGCCTCTGGGCAGCCCCAGCTTGTGACATGATGCCCAGACCAGAGTCTCGCTGAATCCGGGAGGCTTGTCCGCAAAGAAACGCCACAGAACGCTCCTAGCATGTTTACACACTGGGAGCTGCAGCAGAAAGGAGATCATGCCGTGATCTCTTTCCTTTAAAGCATCAAATTTGCCTGGGTTCTGAAATCCAGAAGAATTCTAAATCCTGATTGGGATCCCAAGTATTCCGGAATCCAGATAAAAGGTGCCTGACCTGTAAATGTTTTTGGAGCTAGGTTTGAACTTGTGCCATTTATTTGCATTCCATGAGCCGTTTTACACAAGGAAACCTTGCTCTATGAATGCAAAAGGTAAAATATGGTTGAAAATGTTAAAACATTGAAAGAAAAAAAAAATTCGGACACAACAAATTCTACAGTTGACTAGATATACAGCAAAATCATCGAAACCAACAAATATATATTTGTGACTATTTTTCTCTTCCATTTCTGTCTTCCAGCTGCCAATATCTCATGTAAGTAATGATTTTTATACGTTTATTCTATTCTTCAAACAGTATAATCAGAGACACGAACAGCTCATAATCAGTTAAGTGTGCATATATGGAACATTTATTAATTACAAACTATAAGTAATCAAAACACTCAATTTTAATGCCTTTTTATAATGATCAGATTAAAAACGTCCGACAACACCTATGATCATAATATTATGCAGACAATGGCGTGCCCAGTCGGGTACATTAGGGTGGGCACCCATGACACATTTAGTAATTGAAATCTTAGGTTTGAAAGATTTCCCACAAAACACATTTTTCATTAGAAATAACGAGCCTGTAATGAGAGATCCAGTCGTTTTTTATGCTATTCATCATGAACCAGATAAGGGACATATAAATTGTCAATGTAGGAGGTGAAAGAGGACCTCTTCACCCAACATTAGGGTGTGCCCCCTGCACACGCTTATGTATATGTAGCGCTCACTCCCGGAGGAGCCGCTGAAAATGAACCACGGGTCAGTCTCCCCGCACTAGGGAATAAATATACTCCAACACAGTTGTGGGTTTTTATCATTTAAATAGTTTACTAAAATAATAGGCAGATGTTGAGATACGGTATTCACAAAGATTATTTACAGTACTTTCGTATTGCGGTAAAACACGTAGCGGAAGAGAACCGAAACACGAGGCGTCGTATTTCGGAAAATAAAACATTCGTAACCGAACATACAAGAAATGCAATTGCACGAATATTCAGAAAAAGGGACACGCAGCGGAACCCCAGAATATACAATCTCTTCGTATCACGGTAAATGCGCAGCGGAAAGAGAAAAATATATTTCGGAACGTATCTTTAACCCCCGTTCCGATTCGTAACAAAATGAGTCCTGCACAGGTTAAGTCCCGGAATGTAAAAGGTGTGTGTATGTATAAGGTACCCGGGTACTGTTCAACTGGCCAGTGAATTTACTTAAGAAATGTCTTCGACTAGTCAAGTTGGGGCCCTGTGGACTTTAAAGAGAAAACAGCAGCGTGCTCTTTGTATTATAAACGGCCTTGGAGGCCTCTCACCCATCCGCCGGTTGCTTTAGGCTCCGCTGACCCAGGACGTCTCTCCGCTGGATTTTGACCTGGGGATCCGTTGTCTGACTTCCCGTAGCTTGTCCACGACTTTTCCTCAGCTCACCGCCTGCTCTCTGTACCCGATCAACTTGCGGTGACTCCTTACTCGAGGTCGTCGGTTGGTTCCCTCTGCAGCAACTCTGGAACTTGGAGGGCTCCTTCTCTTGAGGCTGAATGACCCGGTAAAGGAACTGACAGGTCTCACTTGCTCTCCGGCCTAGGCCCTCTCACAAAGTATGGCACTGCGTCTGCTCTCTCTCTCGTTCCCTCGTGCGCCCTGGCGCGTTCTCCACGAGGCAGAGGATGTAAGTGTCCAGTCCCCACCCACTTCCTGTCTTCTTGCAAAGCATGCCGGGCATTGTAGTCCCAATGTCCAGTGTCTCTGATAACGATAGTCTCCATCTTGTGGCCAAAAATAGGTACTACCACAGCAAGATTTTAACACAGCGCTACACTCTCCCCCTCCTAGAACTCTTGGGTCTCTCCAAGGAGGTACAACAGTTACATTACATTTCCACAATATTTGAATACAGTTTACATAACATATACAGGTTCAGCAGCATACATGCAGTGGGTTAGGAACACTTCCTCAAGTTGACTCATATTTTGGGCTACC
This sequence comes from Leptobrachium leishanense, assembly GCA_009667805.1. Lineage (NCBI taxonomy): Eukaryota > Metazoa > Chordata > Amphibia > Anura > Megophryidae > Leptobrachium > Leptobrachium leishanense. The sequence continues at coordinate 121,884,679 of CM019069.1, forward strand.
TCAGCTAGCATAGCAGACACTTCAGGCAACCTCCGCACAGTGGTGATGGCCTCTTCAGTGCTATGTCCTGGTGAGTCGTAGGTGAGTCGTTGGGGCGGTCGAACAGAGCGTTTTGGTTCTGGCTCAATCAGTTCCTCTTCAGGTGGAAGTACTATAGGCGTTGGCTCAGTCCTTCTCTCTATCACTGGAGCAGACGTTTCTTCAGAGTATGATCCTTCCAGCGAAGGCATAGAACTATAATCACCTGAGTAAGCTTCCGGAGCTACCGGGATCCCCACAGCCTCAGGGACTTCCAACTGAAATTCAAGAGGCTCAGGGATATCAACAGTCTCAGGGACTTCCAACAAGAATTCAGGAGCTTCAGGCCTCAAATTACTCTCCCATCGTTCAGGAACTGAGATAATCTCTTCAGGCTCCGGTGAACGTATCCAGTCCAGACAGAAATTTTCTTCCTCACTGTCCCTTTCGATCTCTTCGACAACCCGGGTCTGTTGAGACCGAGTAACAGGAGGCAAACATGGAACAGGCGGATTTGGCAGAGGCGGTTCGTCCCCAACTGGCATCCTTACAGCCTCTCTCAAAGGTAACAAATGATTTCGGTGCCAGTTCTTAATAGGCCCAGCCTTTCCATCCGGGCGAATCTGATATACTGGTAAACCCGGCAGTTGTTTGCAGACAATGTAAACCTGGGAACTCCACCTATCCGCCAACTTGTGTCTCGCAGCAGCACCCAAGTTCTTCAATAGAACCCTATCACCGGGTTGAAGATCTTGTATTCGAACTTTCAGGTCATAGTTCCTTTTGTTTCTTTGCTCCCTGTTTCCCGAGGTCAAACGGGCCTGTTCAAACGCAGAAGCCAGATTCTTTCGAAGCCTATCCACGTAGTTTCTATGGGAAGCTACTGATGTCTGGTCTAGGGATAACCCAAATGCCAAATCAACCGGCAGTCGAGCCTCCCTTCCGAACATAAGACGGTACGGTGAGTATCCAGTTGCATCACTCTCCGTACTGTTATATGCATGCACCAGAGTAGCTATGTGCCTACTCCAACTCTGCTTCTCCACATTCGACAAGGTCCCCAGCATGTTTAGCAGTGTGCGATTAAACCTTTCAGGCTGAGCATCACCTTGAGGGTGATAAGGTGTAGTTCGGGTCTTTTGGATTTCCAACAGCTCTAACAATTGCCCCACCAGTCTGCTTTCAAAGTCTCTACCCTGATCAGAGTGTATCCTCCTTGGCAGTCCGTAGTGAACAAAGAACTTTTCCATCAACACCTTGGCCACGGTCGGAGCGCGTTGATCTTTTGTGGAGAATGCTTGGGCGTAACGGGTGAAATGATCAGTCACTATTAGAATGTTCCCTTGCCCACTAGCATCCGGCTCTAGGCACAAGAAGTCAATGCACACCAAATCCATGGGTCCCTGGCTCTGCAGATGGCTCATTGGAGCAGTTCGGGTCGGTAGAGTCTTCCTCTGAATACACCTCAGACAGGAGTGACAATAGCTTTCCACTTCAGCTCTCATGCAAGGCCAATAGAACCTATCTCGCACCAGCTTAAAAGTTCTTTCAGCACCCAAATGTCCATGCTCATCATGTAGTGATCGCAACACACTCTCCCTATGTTTAGTAGGGAGGAATAACTGTTGAATCTCTTCAGCGCTAGTTGAGGGGCCCCTTCGGTAGACCACCCCATCCAACATCTTTAACCGCTCCCACTCTTTGTAGACCAATCTGGCTCCACTCGGGGAGTTAGTGAACAAAATCTCTCGCTGGTTTGCAGACAGGGCCTTTATGGTCAAGGCAATTAAAGGGTCTCTGGCCTGATCCGCTTTCAGGTCCTGTCTCGAAAAGGTAGGTAAATTTTCATCCCTTAACTGCGTAGGGTTACAGTAGAACTCAGGAACAGCCGCAGCCATAACTCCTATGGCCTCCGCCTCAATCCCTCCTTTGACCCGGCGCTCTGTTCCTTGACACAAAGCTTGCACCCCGTCTGGAGTCAACGGAGTCCATTCTGTAGTGTAGGGTCTTCTCGACAACGCATCAGCATCTCGATTATTCACCCCAGGGTGATACTTCAGGCTAAACCGAAACCCTGACAGAGCGGCCAACCACCGATGTCCCGTTGCGTCCAGTTTTGCGGTAGTAAGGATATAGGTAAGAGGATTGTTATCCGTCTTGATCACAAACTCGGCTCCATACAGATAGTCTTTTAACTTGTCTACCACTGCCCATTTCAAGGCTAGAAACTCCAGCTTGTGAGTAGGATAGTTCTTCTCTGAAGGCGTAAGGCTCCGGCTCACGTACGCTACAGGCCTCAGCAATCCACCATACTCCTGATATAGGACTCCTCCCAGACCTTCTCGGCTGGCATCCACATGTAGTTCATACGGCTTGTGAGGGTCCGCATAGGCCAAAACAGGAGCTCGGGTTAGACTCTCTTTCAGCTTTACGAAAGCTCCTTCACATTGACTGGTCCATTCACCTTGTATAGACTCTCGAGCTTTCCTTGGCCCCGGAGCTGACGGATTTTTGTCAGAGACCTTGCAGCCTTCTTCGGTGGTTTCCTTCTGCAGGAGTTTGTTCAGTGGTTGAGCTATTTTTGCGAATCCTCCCACAAATCTTCGATAGTATGAACAGAATCCCAAGAAAGATCTAAGCTCAGTGACGTTTCGGGGTGTAGGCCAAGAAGCTACGGCCTCCAACTTCCAAGGATCTGTCGAAACACCTTCTGCTGAGACCACATGTCCTAAATACGTAACAGACGGTAGACAGAATTGGCATTTCTCCAGAGACAGTTTCAACCCCTCTTCATGGAGCCTCTTCAAGACCTTCTCCAGACGTTGTTCATGTTCTTCCAGAGTCTTCCCAAACACAATTATGTCATCCAGGTACACTAATACTTCGATTAAATTCCTATCCCCGACTGTCTTCTCCATCAACCGTTGGAACGTAGCTGGAGCCCCCGTTCCGCTTCGTAACAAAATGAGTCCTGCACAGGTTAAGTCCCAGAATGTAAAAGGTGTGTGTATGTATAAGGTACCCGGGTACTGTTCAACTGGCCAGTGAATTTACTTAAGAAATGTCTTCGACTAGTCAAGTTGGGGCCCTGTGGACTTTAAAGAGAAAACAGCAGCGTGCTCTTTGTATTATAAACAGCCTTGGAGGCCTCTCACCCATCCGCCGGTTGCTTTAGGCTCCGCTGACCCAGGACGTCTCTCCGCTGGATTTTGACCTGGGGATACTAGCGGCCGGATCCGTTGTCTGACTTCCCGTAGCTTGTCCACGACTTTTCCTCAGCTCACCGCCTGCTCTCTGTACCCGATCAACTTGCGGTGACTCCTTACTCGAGGTCGTCGGTTGGTTCCCTCTGCAGCAACTCTGGAACTTGGAGGGCTCCTTCTCTTGAGGCTGAATGACCCGGTAAAGGAACTGACAGGTCTCACTTGCTCTCCGGCCTAGGCCCTCTCACAAAGTATGGCATTGCGTCTGCTCTCTCTCTCGTTCCCTCGCGCGCCCTGGCGCGTTCTCCACGAGGCAGAGGATGTAAGTGTCCAGTCCCCACCCACTTCCTGTCTTCTTGCAAAGCATGCCGGGCATTGTAGTCCCAATGTCCAGTGTCTCTGATCGCGATAGTCTCCATCTTGTGGCCAAAAATAGGTACTGCCACAGCAAGATTTTAACACAGCGCTACATATACATACATGACTGCTGAAATGCAGTTCACGACTACTGTTTCTAGAACTTCTTTTAGAAACTAGAATGAAAAAGGTAGTATATCTGAATTATAGAATCAGCTTGCTTGTAATGGCTAAGGCTGTAACCATCCATATATAAGAAGTAGCACGTCAGCTGTGATCTGGACAAATTTTTCATTCATGATTACAAATTATTCTGACTAAGCCGTTATGATTAATAAGTGAGCCTTTAACTATAACATCCTCGTTTGTAAATGATTACAGCTTCTGTGCTACTGCAGCCTAACACAGCCTGCCAAAAACTGGGTTTAAAGAGATATACATGACTAGAAAAAAAAATTAAATTGACATTTAAACATTTTTATACCAATAGACAAATTAGAATAAATCAATACAAGTTGTAAAAATGTGTAAAATTTTTTTATTTTCTTGCTTTAAACTCTGTAATTTCAGCTTCTCTGGCGACACCCCTCAGCTAGGGGTGTTTCTTCAGATCATACTTCCTGAATATTCCCCGCCTCCTCCCTGCCCACTACTCCCACCCTCAAAGCTTCATAGGAATTAGCACAAGCTGTGCACGTGAAACCCTGTGCATGCTCAGGACCTCAGACTGGGGAAACTGAGGGACTGAATATCAGCATCTCTGCAACTGTGAAAGCAAGAGACACGCATGCTCGCTCACACACTAACTCGCTCACTCAAGCTCACTGACACACTCACCCGCTGACTCGCTCACACACAGGCTCACTCACCCACTGACATGCTCAAACACAGACTCGCTCGCGCACAGACTCACTCACCTGCTGACTCACTCACACACTCACTCACACACTGACACGCTTGCACATAGACTCGCTCACACACAGACTCACTCACCCACTGACTCACACACTCACTCACACACAAACTCGCTCACCCACTGACACTACTGACCCATTCAAAAGGCATCGCACATTTTAAAAGCACATAACAAAGCATGCATGTCCCGTTAAGTGATACCTAATTATTTGAGTGATAAATGTGACTTACTATGTAACTAATATGCAAATGTTTTATCACCTTGTATTTTATATCCATGAGAAATATATATTAATAGCTCCCTTGTGTTCTTTTAATTCCCATTACCAGCCAGTAACTCTTCAGGTAAGTAAATCTTTTCGTTGTTTATTTTTTTTGTTCTAAAAACATTTCTGTTGCGATACGATGTAGGAACGTAATAGATTCCAAACCATTCTTGTTGTTCTGCTTAACATAATACCACAAAAAGACCACCAAGCATATGGTTAGAAATCAAAAGTTGATCTGTATAACCAACAGCAAAATATTCTGCAAAGGAATCAATTAAAAATAGCAATATATAAAATATTTTTTTATTTATAAAAGTAGACAACGTCTACTTCTCACACATTAGTTTTTTCCGTGTTTTTTTTTGTAACAGACCTTTTTATTAACATTCATAGAACCTTATATGTAAATTCCAGGCATTTTCATTCAGTAGTGTTTTTGCAAACAGCATTAAAATTTTCACACTTTCAAGCATATTGTTTTTTTCTACCCCGTTCGTCAGCTTGTTGGCTTCTTTCGGCAGCCGGTCTGCGCTGTGATCGGCAGCTCGTCAGCTTTTTCCGACATGTTCGGCATGTTTTTTTGCAGCAGTTCCGGCAGGTTTTAGGCAGGTGTTCGACGGGTTTGCGGCAGGTTTTCCATGCACTCCAGGAACCCTGTGGTGAATGCTGGATTCACCGCAGGGTGGGGAACTTTGATTCAATCAGTGGCTGGCTTTAACCCCTTGGGGCCTGATCACGAATTGGTGCCAAAAAGTGCCAGATTGCGATCCTCTCCCGGAGCTGGCTTCCGGGATCTCCCCCTGATGATTGGCGTCATCGTGCATAACGCGATGACGTCAGTTCTGGAGTTAACCCCTAGCTGCCACCAATGGTGGAGATAGGGGGTTCATTGGAACCCCCTATCTCCCGACCCGTGGCAGCTAGGGCCTTTCCAACGATACCAAACATGACCATGTTAAAAGCAAAGAAAAAAAAATGAAAAATAAAAAAATAAACAGTTTGTTTTGTTTTGTTAATGCAGCAATATTGTTCCCATTTCAATTATAATGTGAACAATGATGCTGCACTAACGATGTTTGTATGGGGTGCGTTTGTTAAAAATTGTAATTTTCCCCCACAAAAATGTAACAAGTCCCCATTTCTAATTTTTTTACCAAGCGCAAGTCATAGAAAATATATCTGCAAACGCTTGCATGTTAAAATGTGGAAAAAAAACACTTTACACATTGAAAATTAATGAAAATTCTAATTTTACTGCATTTAATATACAGACAGGACATGACGTATACATATAATAATGATATATTATGAATCTGCCGAGTCTGCCGGAAAGAACGATATATAATATGTCTGGGTCATATAATAAAATACGGCTTCAAAACGCATTTAAACATGATGAGTGAAACCGGTAAAAATGAGCTCAGCACACAGGCGTGAAATGGCTCAGCAGTGAAAGGGTTAAAAACAGGTATAAGGAACAATCTCTGCAAAAGTAGATAGTACGCAGCTCCACTGAACAAACATATGATGAAAAAAGTTAAGGAAATAGAGTAAACATGATTAAGCTTTAAAAATACTTCTTAGATTGCCTGGACAAAGGTATTGAAATACCTGAAAGGATAATATGTGCAGTACCTCCTCCTAAGAAAACAAAAGCCAAGCAGGTACCAGGTTTACAGTTACAACAATTATAGCTACAAGGAAATGCTCAAGGCACTCTAGAAAAATATGTAGAAAGACTAGAAAACTAAGGGCAGTATGCCCAGATTGAGTAATCTCACTGCGTACAGTGTCTGTGCCTTTTAGAACAACCTATAGGTGTGAACATATAAATACATTTTATCACGTTTCTGGGGGGGAAAAAATGTAGGTTTGCACTAAAATGTAAAAAATATATTTTTCTTTCTAGAATGACTTAATCTAAAGGAACTAATAGTTACTAATTTAGGTTTAGAACAGGCTTTTAAGATTATGTAGTTGTGAGACGATCAGTAATTGTGGTTATTTATCACCTCTTAAAGACATGTAATTAAGTTAACATGTGCATTCGTTTTAGTACTAAAATGATTTAGTCTGAATTTTGGGATAATTTAGTTTTCGTATGACTCAAGAGAAACGAAACTGCTCAGTACAAAAAATGAAAGAAACTAAAATAAAGTGCACTACATTTTAGTTTCAGTCCTTTTTGTGATATTACATTGAGTGAAGGAGACCAGCAATGAAGAGCGCAACATCCGAAGTTCTGCACCCTCTACATGCCAATGCAGTAGGATGTTCTATACAGAGAGGGGCATTATTTAATGCAGGAGGATGTTCTATACATTATACAGAGAGGAGCTTTTTTTTTTTTTAGCCCTTTAAATCCAGTGGCTGTGAGCGCTGAGATCAGCTGCTTGTTACATTATCTCTCAGTACAATGTATCAGGCTCAGCTGTTACAGTAACTAACAGCGCTCAGAGCTTCAGTAAAACAAGGAAACAATATTGTTGTAACCTCTTATATATAAAAATATTATTTACTAGTTTTACTGAAACTCTGAGCACTGTGATGAGCAGCAGTCAGTTACTGTAACAGCTTTGCCTGACACGGGGCAGTATTACAATGTTGGTGCTAACTTAACCAGAGCTGTTGTAAACTGAAAACCTCCATAGGCTATAATGGCTCTGGGAAGTTTACAACAGCTCTGATTAAGTTAGCTTAGCACCAACTATGTAATATGGCCCACAATGTGCTGAGAGTGAGAGATATTGTAACAAGCAGCGATCTCAGTCCTCTGAGGAGCCACTACAATAGTAATTGTATCCACTGGTTTTCGGATGAATGAAATTAGTTTTCATACTAAAGAACTGAAAACGAATTTCTTTAGCAACTAAATAAATTGCATTTTAGGACTAATCCATTAGTTCAAAACAAAATTTTGTGCGGTGCACATGTCTAGTAATTATTATGATCTAGTTGACCCTATGCTTCCATTACAGATACTACTCAAGTATATCGATTTAGATACTTTACATCTCATAGTAAACATATTAAAGACTTAAAATGTTATTTTTAATCACATGTTATTTATAACATACTGCTTTTCAATTAACTATCATTATGTTCCTTTTATTTTTTTGCATATCCAGTGTCCTCCATCTGCTCAAACTGTCACCCCAATGCTACTTGCCAGAAATATCTATATTCAACACAATGTGTCTGCAATGATGGATTCATAGGCGATGGCTATATTTGTTCAGACTATGACGAGTGTATGAACTACTGGTCAAACCCTTGCAATATAGGCACATGTGTCAATACATATGGCTCATACAACTGTGTCTGTCCAAATGGATTCCAAATGTCAAACAAAACATGTGCTGATGTTAATGAATGTTTAAAATCAGAATTAAATCATTGTCATCCATTAGCAAATTGCACAAATGCCTACGGATCATATTTCTGCACATGTCCCACAGGTTACTTTGGAAATGGGTTTGATTGCGAGTTTGATGAGTGCTCAACTGGTATTTGTGGATTTGGAATTGAATGTATCAAATCTAATGGATCTTATTCCTGCATGGATCCCTGTATCAACTCAACCACTCTCCTTCAAACCTGGAGAAGCACATCGTATTATGCATATTATTATTATTATTACTACTATGGCCAATGTGACAGCTCACTTTTCGGATGGTATCAGTTCAAAGGTAGTGGAGGAGTTCGGATGCCAGAATTTTGCCCTTCAACATACAGCTGTGGTACCTCTTCCCCGATGTGGCTTTCCGGTTCTCATCCTCAGCTTGCAGATGGAATAGTAAACCGGACTGTTTGCGCAAACTGGAATGGCTACTGCTGCTACTGGTCAGCAAATGTACAGATTAAGGCTTGCCCCGGAGGATATCATGTGTACAAACTCAGTGGAACTCCAGCCTGCAGTTTGGCTTATTGTACAGGTAATTTAAACTAAGTGAATTTAACATGAGAATAGAATGATACATATCGGAACTCTGGTAATCGTTTTAATTTACCATCTTTTTTTGTCCAGATCCAAGTACAGCGATGGATATGTGTTCCTGTGGCAGTGATGAAGAATGTAGATATGAAAATGGACATTTTGGCTGCTACTGCAAAGCCAATGCTGGCCCATCAGGTATATAAAATCTACTTATGAGGTTGCAGAAGCCATTTCGCTGTGCAATAACCTCTGTATTAAACTGTACTTATTTTGGTGGTTAGAGCTTTGGTGCTTGGAGCTAATGCCTGTGTGTATGAGACATTGTAGAATTTGTAATGTCCTGTCAGTTTTAATATTGTTAAAACCTGAGAGGAAAGGGTTAAATAAAGAGAGTTGACAGGGTAAATGGGGTGCATAGTGTTGTATATTGAGGTGCGTAGTGGGTGCTATGTGGGTTATAGGTAGGTGGACGTTGGGTTTATTTATTATTAGGGGTTAACTTTTTGTGGGGTTAAATAGACATAGGGAGGAACGGGAAATCCTCCTATGTAAATAACCCTTTAGAACCCATGAGTTTTTGGACAGGGAGCAAGTGGGCTACTGCAACCTAGTCGTTCTCCATATTACCCCTTACTTGCCAGCTTAGGGTTTGCATGGGGGTGGGGATCACCTTTATACATCAACCCAATACTCCACTATTCTTAGACACAGTCAATAAACAATGTGGCCAAGTAATAGCTGCAAGGTTACATGACCCTGTCGTTGTGGTTTGACATATCCCAGCATTCCAGACTAGAATACCCATGGATGATACACTCGGATTGCATTGCACCATGCTGCAATCCAAATTCACTGTGAATGGGGAGGGTTGATTCACATTGTGCCTGAATCGATGCTTAGGGAATGCTGTCCATAGGATCATTCTTGTCAAAATGTAAGGAGAATGGTTATTTGGCTCCTTTTATTAAAAGACTAGGTGGAAAGCCTGCCCAGAGGGCAGTCTATTGTTGTCGCCAGCTCAGAATTCATGTCCACATAGTTTTTTTTCAATGTCCTATCCAAGAGTATCTCTCTATATAAATGCGTTTGTAACGCGCCCATCGCAATCCCATCCGCAACAGGAGGGCCAACTGAGCAGCTGTGATGGGGGCGCGCAGCTGACAGCGCATTACAAATGAATTTATATATTAGAGCAGGTTCCTCTTCCCTCTTAGATTGTAAACTCACGGGAACCGGACCCTCAGATTGTAAACTCGTGGGACCCCTTAGATTGTAAATTCATGGGGCCCCTTAGATTGTAAGCTCATGGGGCCCCTTAGATTGTGTTGGGCTTGGGCGGGCATTTTTTTTTGTAGCGTATACATTATGCGGATATTTAATGGCACGTGGTATGCATGGCATGGCAGGCTGGTGTTTAGGCACACTGGTATTATGAGACACTGGTATTATGCATGGCAGACTGGTAATATGGCTGGCAGACTGGTATTAGGCATGGCAGACTGGTATTGTGCATGGCAGACTGGTAATATGTCTGGCAGACTGGTATTGTATATGGCAGGCAGACTGGTAATATGGCTGGCAGACTGGTATTGTGCATGGCAGACTGGTATTGTGCATGGCAGACTGGTAACATGGCTGGCAGACCGGGCACTGAAGAGATGGAGGCCGGGCTTGAGGAGATGGAGGCCGGGCACTGAGCAGATAAACAAATCCGATCCATTGGTGCCGTGCGCCTCTCCAATGGATCGGATTTGTTTTGTCCCTCGCGCACGCCGGCTGTGCGCCGCGTGCCGCGGCTGTTGGATGCGCGCGCAGCCAACCGCCGCTGGTTGCGCGCATGCGCAGTCCGTTTTTTTGGCGACGGACACGCCAGCCCTTATCGTTTTATGTTATAGATAACAAGCATTGAAATGCGTTGGGTGCGGCTTCAGTGTCCTAGCTCTCTTTTGATTAAGTCAATTTGTGGTACTTTTTTAATAACAAGTCACTAGAATGCTGGATAATTTTTTATTTTATGTTTATGGTTTAACAACATTTTTGAAGAAAGAAACCAAGGTGTGCATCTAATTCAAACCTGTGACTAGGAGCCCTTTGCTTTCTTTCTTTCATATTTTAATTTCCATTCTCAATATGTGTATCGTTAGTCTCGCTTTGGGCACACACGGATTGAACCCACTCATTTACAGAATATGTTTCCCATTTTTATGTAATTGTCCAGTGGATGTCGTTGTGGCATCTAGACCAGTGTTTCTTAACTCCGGTCCTCAGGACCCACTAACAAGGTCAAGTTTTCCAGATATCTGAAGCACTGCACAGGTGATATGATTTGCTGCTCAGTGATTGCAGGATTCAGTCTGCATTTCCCCAAGGGGATCCTTAAAATCTGGCCTGTTAGTGGGTCCTGAGGACTGGAGTTGAGAAGCACTGATCTAGACTAATTAGATACGATAACGTTTCTTAAGTAGTGGGAGTAGTGTGAGGGAGCAAAAGGGGAAAACAGGGGTCAAGTCCCAAATAAATAAATAAATAAATATATAAAGGGTCTGTTCACAGAAGCACCGTAATTGCATACAATTTCGGTATTTTGAATTTTGCCGGACTTTGGTGACTTCATTTTGCCGAAAATACGGTGAACTCCCTATTTAGCGAATGGTCACCTCATTTTGCTGAAATTGAAGTCGCTGAAGCAGTTATCGGATGTCAACGAAAACACCAAACTGCGTGTATAACCGCCAGATTGCACCGAACTGCATCAAATTGTCATCGACGAATTCCACCAAACTTCCACAGATTCCTGTCATATTTTAATAGTTTTTTTCCATTCACAGATGAAAAAAAAACACTATTGTCTAAATTATTTAATGATAGATTACAGTATGTTGCAGTATTCTTGCAATGTATATCCATTGTAACAAGGACACACTCCCGTGTCTTTAATAAGGCATATCTTTTATTTCATCTAAGGCTAGGGTCAGACTGAGGCAGTGCGAACGCGCGTTCTGGCGCACATAATCACGGCCGCACTAGCAGCAGATGCCGGGCAATGACGGCCAATATACGACGTACGGTCGCACAAAAGTCCGGCCGCGCAACGCAAGTGGAAAATGAACGCATTTTTTCGAGAACGTTAAACCGCTGGTACTGACGTACAGAGTGCGCTGCGGCCGCATAGCAGCGTGTGTGCGTGATTAGGAGATGTCAGACGCTGCTAGTGTGCGGCCAACATAACGTTCAAACAGCCGGATTTCCCTAGACTTCTTTTTACCCCATCGTCATGAAATACGTCCAGAATTGCGCATCGTCTGACCACTTAAGCGTATTCCGTGAAAAAATGCGTGCGCACGCATCGACGTACATTTTGACGGTGGCCGCAGAAAATGCGCTCATCTGTCCCTAGCCTAAGTAGAACAGGATCCTATTTCATTAGAATGGAGATAGGGTGTGTCTTGCTACAATGGATTTATGGACCATTACTTGATTACGTCAAGGCATATTATGGACTAGTGATCAGAATAGCCATGTGGTGTCAGGACCGTACCTGCCCGTTCCTGTGACATTACCTGCAAGAGACGGCTGCATGAAAGGTGCTGCCCTTCTGCACAGCACCAGTATCAAACAGTTAAAATCACATAACACACACACACCTCTGGTCACGTGATTCATCCATGTGCCTAATCAATAAAGGCTCCACACGCCCTTTGATCCTCGCTTGATTGTTGTCTCCTGTTCCTGTGAACAAGACCAGCTATTCAAGCTCCAGAGAAACCTGATTTCCTCCCTATCCCACTGTGCTCTCCCAGGAGCAACTACCCTTCCCAGTGTGCTCTCCCAGGAGCAACTACCCTTCCCACTGTGCTCTCCCAGGAGCAACTACCCTTCCCAGTGTGCTCTCCTAGGAGCAACTACCCTCACACCTGGACTCAAGGACTGCTTTCCCCATCACCCTCAGCCAACCTGTGAGTTTCAGTGTGTCCTGTCCCACAGCCCTCCTGTATGATTCTCCTCTCCCACGAACTGTGTGCATTCCCGAGACCTGCATATCGGCCTCATCACCTGAAAGGCAAGTACCTGCAAGGTATTAAACCTGACATGTGGTGAGTGCCCTGCATTGGTATATTATATATTTTATTATTATTAATAATAATAATAAGAATAACATACAACCATAAAAAACATATTCTCTTCTGACTGCTATTTCCACGAATCCCTTCACTAAGCACACAGCTAATCAAGCATAAGAGACCAAGAAATATACCAATGATCTAAAATTTTGCTGAAAAGCCAAATGTGTACTTTCAGAACCAGTTTAAATGTGTTTATCACTGAAATGAAAGCTTATAAGTATACTACCTGCTCATACATTGCTATGTGGTATTCCACCCCCCCAAAACAACAAAAAATATGGTTCTCTAACCAGAAGGAGGAGCATAAGAGCAGTCCATAAGTACATTAAATGAACAAGAAACTGAAAAATATTTCATTACAGTATATTTGTAGTGACCCTGGCATTTTGTTGTTTAATAAGCTTTATCAGGCAACTGTCTTGGAACGATAATAGGTAATCATTACCATAAAGGCACAGAACATTTTTCTAATGTGCCTTTCTTTGCATTGGAGGAGATTGCTATAGAGATCTACCAAGACCGCTTGAAATAAACTTTGATGTCGGAATATTATTAAATGAGCTTGTTAAATATTACTATGTTTTGTCCACAGCCCTTGCAAACATACGCCCTGTATTGACTTGTAGTGCCAGTTCCATTGTAGCTTCTTTTAACAAATGCCATCTGCAGAAGTTTAAACTGGACAGCAGCTCGATACACCTCAATGACAGCAGTTGTATTGGTATACCAGAGTTAAATAACACAAACATCATATCAGTTATGTCTGCACCAAGACAAGGTCTGTGTGGGAACCTGCTTCTGGTGAGTAATTGTCTACCATTAAAATTGCCAAAAAATATTCTTTGAGTTTAAACTTGAGTTTAAACATTGAAAGTAAATGTTAATGTAACTCCATCACTATAACAGTCGAGCTAACAAAATCTTGAAAAGCACACTCAGATGTGCAGGATCGAGTTAACACAAGCAGGAGCAAAGCAATGTCCTTGGATTTCCCGTACATCGGACATAAAGAGTCTCCTTTGGAGAGAAGTGTTAGTCCCAGCTGCATTACAACTGCATTACTGTGATTGAACAGCAGAGGGAGCTTCCTGCATGTTAAATAATGAATACAGTCTTAAATAGACATGTGCACAGCACAAAATTTCGTTTTGAACTAATGGATTAGTCCTAAAATGGAATTTATTTAGTTGCTAAAGAAATTCGTTTTCAGTTCTTTAGTATGAAAACTAATTTCATTCATCCGAAAACCAGTGGATACAATTACTATTGTAGTGGCTCCTCAGAGGGCTTGTTACAGTATCTCTCACTATCAGCACAATGTGTCAGGCAAAGCTGTTACAGTAACTGATTGCTGCTCATCACAGCGCTCAGAGTTTCCGTAAAACTAGTAAATAATATTTTTATATATAAGAGGTTAGAACAATATTATTTCCTTGTTTTACTGAAACTCTGAGCGCTGTTACAGTCAGTTACTGTAACAGCTGAGCCTGATACCTTGTAGTGAGAGATAATATAACAAGCTGCCGATCTCAGCGCTCACAGCAACTGGATTTAAAGGGCTAAAAAAAAGGCTCCTCTCTGTATAATGTATAGAACATCCCTTCTGCATTAATTAATACCCCTCTCTGTATAATGTATACAACATCCACCTGTATTAATTAATGTCCCTCTCTGTATAGAACATCCTCCTCAATTTATACCTTTCTCTGTATAATGTATACAACATCCTCCTGCATTAATACCCCTCTCTGTATAATGTATACAACATCCTCCTGCATTAATTAATGCTCCTCTCTGTATAGAACATCCTACTGCATTGGCATGTGGAGGGTGCAGAACTTCGGAATGCAATGCTTATCCAGCACAGGAGTGAGAACCTTTGCTTAAACTTTGTATCTCTGTGGGGGAGACACAGGAATATAAAAGGAGGGGAGAGGGAAAATATTAACGTAAATCAGTCTGAAAGCTCAAAGAAGAGATGACTGATGCAAATTTATTTTTATAATAAAATAAAGCACTTTAAATCCAGGGAAAACATTCACATAAATCACACTGAAGGCTCATAATGACAGAGTAACTGTGAGAGCTGGATACTAAATGTATCAGACGTAAAAAAAAACTTTATAACAAGCAGCACTGGTAGAGGAGAGGGACTTTATATAAAATGTGTATTATAGATGAGGAAAGGGGGATAGTGTTCTGGATAATACAGAATGTATCAGACCTAAGCCCATATTATGCAGAGCGGGAGGGGAAATAACACACGTTTTATAAAGTCCCTCTTTTCTCCCAGTATTGCTTGTTATAAAGGGGTTTTTAATATCCAGCCCTCCTCTGTCATTAGCTTTCAGTGTGATTTATTTGAATGTTTTCCTTGTCCAGCTGCTTTTATCATCTTGTCTGCCTCATAGACATGCAAGGGTTAAGTAAAGGTTTCCTCTCCTGTGCTGGCTGTCTGTGCTGTGAGTGAGTATTCTGGAGCTCTATCACTGTCTGAGTTCCGGGTACTGGTCGGGAAGGATAACGCATACAAACCTTTTCTGTCACTTTGCGATGTTGCGCTCTTCATTGCTGGTCTCCTTCACTCATCAATGTAATATCACAAAAAGGACTGAAACTAAAATGTAGTGCATTTTATTTTAGTTTCTTTCGTTTTTTGTACTGAGCAGTTTCGGATCTCTTGAGTCATACGAAAACTAAATTATCCCAAAATTCTGACTAAATCGTTTTAGTACTAAAACGAATGCACATGTCTAGTCTTAAATACATTGTACAGTATTAGTATTACAGTGAAAATAAACAGTGTGTGTTTATGCGTAGATTTTGGTGTGTTTTGGTGAAAAGGGGGTGATACAAAGTGATTTTCCATAAAACATGTGTATCTCGCAGAACTTCTGTATGCAAACTACTCAGTGCTTGCACCGAATGATGGATTGGTGCTTTGTAGAATATGGTGATATCATCGACCCCTGAGTTGGTCCATGGCTGGTTGGATATTGAAATTCCCGTCTGATGGATGACAGTGTGTCTATTTTAATTAGATAAAGTTGTCAGGGTGTTTAGAGTCTCCCTTTAAATGTTGCTAGAACAGGCAATTTATTGTGAGTCTTTTTTAACCCTTTTAACTGTTGGTTGAGAGGCGAGTATGGGATTTATAGGGGTAGGAGTGGGGTTAGAGAGTGTTAAATGATTCGGCAAATCCAAAATCTTTTAACACCATCTTTTAGGAGTTGTTAAAATTTGTCAATTCATATCTCGACATAATAAAGAAAGTAGGTGTAGGCGATCAAGGAAAAATGATCTATAACCAGCCGTGATTGCTTATCACACCCAATGTGTTATAACCACCAATAACATCAACCATACAGTAAAGAAAACGGATAGAGTGTGGCGCTTCAAAGTGGCCCATGTGTTATAGTGATTTATATAACATGCATATACCTTAAAAGTATATCTTTTGAGATCAATGGACTGCTTTGTCCAGAGAGGTTGAGGTGATGTTGTATATCTCTTTCAATACACTTTTCAGAACCAAGATGTGGCTCGCACTTTATTCGCCTGTGGGTTATCTCTAGTGACCACCCATCAGTCTTCGTTCCTTATAATGATTCTTCAGCTGTACCTCAGGAAGGACAGAATAAACTGCCCACTAGTGTGAACCCGTGTATATATATATATTTGTCTAGTAGTTAGAGACCGCACTCACATAGCTTAGCCCAGCTGGCACAGTGTCTGCGCCCAAGAGTTGTATCAGTTGGCACAACTCTTACAAAAGCCCCAAAAGATTCCTCCAACTCCAGGTAAAGGAACCCGTATTTATTCAACCATAAAACATAAAAACATTAGAATATAAAAACAAATAAAAAATATATGACCTGCCAAATGTGTTTCACCTTGGGCATCTAACCCCTATGGCTTCCTCAGTGGCTTCTGAGCGCTCCAGCCTCCAGGCTCTGAAAAGTGTATTGAAAGAGATATCCGACATCACGTCAACCTCTCTGGACAAAGCAGTTCATTCATCTTAAAAGATATACTTTTACGGTATATGACTGTTATATAACCCACTATAAGACACGGGTCTGGGCCAGTAAGAAGCGCCATACTTTTTCTTTCATGTCCCGACATGTGCGCCTCGTAATACCTCAATTATCGAGATGTTACAAACTGATTGCGTCTCCAATACTTAACATGGGGATCGCAGAGTACAGTAAGCTTGCACAAGCTGCAAAGAGCAAACTGATTTCACCCCAGCTTAGCATCAACTATGGAATATTGATGCCAGACGTTAAACTTACTAAGCCTAGCGCTAACACTTACATGTCGAGATGCTACAATAGCATCAACTATGGAATAGAGCCGTTTGTAAGGTTTATATTTACAATGTATTTGTCACGGTTCCCAGATCCCACCACGCAGTACTTAACGCCCAACACTCCACAGAGCCCAGAAGCTACCAACAGAGTAGCCGTGAAAGATCTCTAACTGTCTGGTCCTTAGAATTGGCCAGGTAAACTAGCTAGACAGAAAGGGTTAACAACACGGGGAGTAGTCAGCCGAGCCAGAATCAGGAATACAGAGTTCAGAATGGTCAAATGTAATAGCCGGGTCGATATCAGAGCAGTAGCGTAGCACAAGAAAATGGTCTAGGGCAACAGAAGGCAGAATAGTCAGAAAACAAGCAGAGGTCAATAACGGGTTAATTCAATATAGCAGTCAGGTACTGCTGAGAATACACTGAGGGTTTTTAAAGACCTTCACCAGACCACGCCCCCCACTCAAGCCGCGCCTCATGCAACCACCTCCCTGCCTGTCTCCATTTAAACCGGGCACTAGTCAGCGAGCAGCATCAGACATGCTGCCCTCAAGCACACAGGTAGGGCTGGAAGCTCCCAACGTTACAGTATTACAATGTGGCTGCCTAGTTAAATCAGTTGTAATATTACACTTTATGAGTACAATACCTAAATTATTTATCTCCTTGAAAGTCCAACACTTGTGAATAAATTGTCACACTTTATATGTTATATATAATACAGTAGTTATAAATAGTGGCAAAGTTACAATTTGGTATATAAAGATTTTAATGTTGATTGGTTGAATCCTAAAACAATAAACACTGCTCCCAGTTTAAGGCTTTCCAGTTAACACAATTAACACAATTAATCTCCTCCCCCACTCGCGTTAATATGAAAAGCCGTAACCATACCTTGCTGGACTGGATTCTCTCCTCATGTCCTGAATCCAGGAGGCAGACGTTCTCGCTAATAGCTTCAGTGATCACTGCCTAGTGTACTGTGTGCGCAAAATAAAAGCCACAAAATCTCCCCCAAAGGTAATAATCACTAGGTCCTTCAAGAAATGTAATCTTGAATACTTCCTAAATGATCTCAAATGGCTCATGTGGTACAGGCTAAACCTAATCCCAGACCTGGACTGTGCAATTAAATACTTTCAGTCAGAGCTCCTGCAAGTCTGGAATGCCCATGCCCCGCTGCGTAAAGTGCGAGTCAAAGGGGCACATCTCCCCTGGGTTACAGCTGACCTCACACACATGTACCAGCTTAGAGATTCACTCTGGTCAAATTTCAAGAGTACTGGATCCATGAACGATCACTGTGAATAACAAAAATGGCGGATTGCATGCTCAAAGCAAACAAAAATGGCCAAAGCCCAATACTTCAATGAAAATCCAAACAATAACATATCAAACCCGAGAAATTTTTGGAAAATCATAAATAACATATAATCTCCCCCTGTCCACTCCCAACCAGCTGCTGTCAAAGTAAACAACCAAACCCTGCAACACCCCCTAGATGTAGCAAATGCTTTTAATAACTCTTTTGTTGGATGCGCCAACACCCTGAGCTAGCAATTGAAACACATTCAGAAAGGCAGCACACAAGTCAGATCCTTCCAACTGTGCAAAAACCCTGTATCAAAGGAAAATTCAGTTTCAGACCAGTGCCTGTCAGTGCCATTACAAAACTTCTCTGTAACCAAAAAATTAAAAACCAGTCAGGACTAGGGATGAGCCGAACACCCCCGTTTTCGGTTCGCATTCGAACTCGAACAATTTCAAAAGTTCAAAGTTCGAACTCAAACAAGAACCAAACTCAATGCAAGTCAATGGGACTCGAAAGTTTGATTTTTAGAGTGCCCTGCAAGAGGGCATATATGCAAGATATTTGCCATAAAAGGTGTTTGGGGGTCTGGGTAGTGCCCTGTGGGACAGGAAATAAGGACAAAAAGTTTTAAAAAAAGTTTTTAAAGGAACAGTGAGTTTTCCATGAAATAAAGGTTAAGAATAAAAACGAAAAATTCCTTCAAATATCGTGCCTAGGAGGTCCCCATAACCTGCCTCTGAAGTGGCGGATTTGTAGGATGTATAGAAACATTTAAAAACAAAAAATGACATTTCAAATGACGGTAAATGGTTTTCCTTTAATATATTCATAAACAACTGCTTGGGGCGGCAGCCTGTAAGAAAAGAGGAGACGTTTTAGGACACACAGAACAAGTTTAGTGATTTTTGGGCTAAATTATGGTGAAACTTATACAGGCTTTGGATGAAAGTAACAATAGGTGCTTTAAAATTGGGCCTTTAGTGTCAGCAACAGTGCCGTCACACCGTAACCCCTCTGTGGTATTGTGGTTAAGAGTGCAGGGTTGGCCCCTGCGGTCATATATTAAAATGATATGAATCTGGTACAGGCGTCAGTGCACGCAAATATTTTGCCTTTGGTGGCAGCAAGTTTCTTCACACTGTAACCCCTCTGTGGTATTGTGGAAGAGTGCAGTGGTGGACCCTGCGGTCCAATATTAAAATTATATGAATATGGTATAGGCGTCAGTGGCAGTGCACCCAAATATTGGGCCTTTGGTGGCAGCAAGTGCCTTCACACCGTAACCCCTCTGAGGTATTGTGGAAGAGTGCAGTGGTGGAGGTTTAGGTAATGCAGAAGAGATCCCCGATCTATTCAGTTACATCAGCAGCTATAACAAAACCGGGCCAGCAATGTTTAGGCACTTGTACTGCGCTACCGTATATAGTGAGAATTGGCGCACACCAGTAGCAACAGGAAGCAAACAGAACAGGCAGGGAATACACTGAGAGAATAGTCAAATGGCAGGCAAAGTTGGCAACAGATCGGGTCCTAAGAACAAGCAGGGTCAGTAACAAGTATACAAACTGATTCGGTAAGCTAGCGATGCGGGAATAAAGGCTGATACACACTGAGTGTGTAGCAATGCACAGCATAGCGAAGCGAAGAGAAGCAAACATTTTGCAGGCTTGACTTCACTCCGCTCCGCCTGGCAGCGTGTCTACACTGCATTATGTTTGCTTCTCACCGCACTGGATAGGAATCCAATAACTAAATTAAAATGTACACACAAAACCGTTTTATTTTCACAAAGCACGTGTTATATAGGCAAAAAAGTTTCTACTTAATAAAATACATAAAAAATTACTGTTAATTTAATAGGAATAGTATAAAAATATAAAAAAAAGGTAACCCCTGATCATATACTGTATATTATAGGGTCACGGAGCGCTGTGTATAGAGTAGGGATGCATTGATACCACACACAGACATATACGTATATATCAACACGCAGACCTATATATACGTATATATCAACACCCAGATATATATATACACCCACCCACATACCTCAGACCATATATACACATACGCACATGGGGGGTGGCATGTGGACAATATCAACTAAATGTGCCCCCCCCCCATTTGGCTGATCCCTCCAGAAGAAATGTTGAACCCGACAGAGCAGAGAATATATATATTATTCTCTGCACTGTCGGGTTCAACATTTCTTCTGGAGGGATCAGCCAAATGGGGGGGGGAAATTAGTTGCCAAAATATATATATCATACCTGCCCTTACCTTCCCCTATACATTTGGTAAAAATATACACACAAAAAAAACCAAACCATTGCCTGAGACCCCACGCAGCCCACATGCCACCCCCTCTACCTGGCTGAATGTATCTAATATATATATAATTAAATACATTCAGCCAGGTAGAGAAAGAAAAGAGTTTTATTTTATGTTCCCGGGGACATTTAAAAATGTCCTCAGATTTTTTTTTTTTTTTAGAAATGTGTCGCCTTACCTTAGCCTGGTGGTCAGTGGGGGCTCCCTGGATCCTGGTTGTTGGGGGGGTTTGCCGTGGCCGCAGGTGCAGTGGCTCCCTCCCTGCGCCGCCTGTCTCTGCCACATGCACCCGGGTGTCTAGCCCGCAAAGTCGCAGCTATGTCATCCGGCGGCCACATGCTCCTCAAGGGGATCCTTGGGAGGCCCTGGCAGGCTGCCCTCTACAGTGCCTGATTAGAGGGCCGTGTCTGCCTGATGTTTTAGTAGCAAGAATGTTTTATCCCATAGGCTTCAATGTTAAAAATATTCCCGTTTTAATTCAATATCTGATAAACCATTGCTTATAATATTCTGCAGTAAAGAGTCTCTTTATCTCTAGATTCTTTAGTATTTTTTAAGCATTTTTTATACTTTTTTCAAAATTTATTTTTTTTCGAACTTTTGTCGAACGTCCCAAAAAGTTCGAAGTTCGCGAACTTTCGAACAGCCAATGTTCGAATCGAACTCCGAACCGATCGAACCGAACAGCTCATCCCTAGTCAGGACCTGACCAAATCCCAGCAATGCTGCTGAAAATCAGTGCGCCGGCAATTGCAAAACCTGTCGCAACCCTAATCAATGGATCACTTGCGACTGGATATATACCCAAACTCTGGAAGACTGCGAGAGTGGTACCTATCCATAAAAGTGGAGACAATACTTTGGTATCCAACTACCGTCCAAAATCATTGCTTCCTGTAATGTCAAAAATTCTGGAAAAATGTGTTTACACTGAATTACGCGATTACTATCAGTATTTGAACTATTTAATCCCAGATCAATCCGGCTTCCATCCAAATCATTCAACCACAACTGCCCTTTTAAAAGTTTCCAATGATATCCAGGCTGGTATGGAACAAGGAAACCTAACTGGAGCCATCTTCCTTGATTTTGCCAAGGCCTTTGACACCATGGCATCTTATTACAAAAATTTAAAAACATTGGTATTGGTGATCGAACGCTAACCTGGTTTCAATCATATGTGTCTGATCGGTCGCAATATGTGTCCATTTCTGGCAGCACTTCCCTCCCCCTCCCAGTCACTTGCAGTGTACCCCAAGGCTCGCTACTCGGCCCCCTGCTATATATTCACAATATTCATAAATGATCTACCCAATGTCTGCAAAGCCTCAACTGTACACATGTACGCAGATGACACTGTAATCTATACCAGCAAACCAGATCTCCCACAGCTGGAGGCCGTGCTGCAAGACCAATTCACAGAGGTAGAAAAGTGGATCAAAGATAACAAACTTTTTCTAAATGCTGACAAAACTGTTACAATGCTCTTTGGAACAGCACCTAAACTACACAAATTGCAAACACCCCATCTATGTGTCAGGACAAAATCAAATGGCACGCTGACCACAGTCACTTCTCTCAAATATCTAGGTATGTAGTTAGACCCTAATCTATCCTTTGGCCCCCACATCGAAAAACTCTCATCTAAAATTTACCCCAAACTAGGTGCCCTGTACAGAAACAAATCCTGCCTGAGCCTCGCGGTAAGAAAGCAGATTGTACAACAAATGCTTATGCCAGCTATTGAATACGGAGATGTAGTGTATGCTGCCGCCCCGCAAACGCACCTCCAGAAACTTACTACATTGTATAACTCATTCTGTCGCTTTGTGCTACAATGTAACTACATGACCCACCATTGTGACATGTTAAAAGAACTAAACTGGCCGTCGCTGGAATCTAGACACACTCTTCACCTTTCCAACCTGGTGTTTAACCCTTTCGCTGCTGAGGCTTTTCCCGCCCCTATGCTGAGGTCATTTTTACCTGTTTTGCGCATCATGTTTAAACGTGTTTTGAAGGCTTATTTTAGTATATGACCCAGACATATTATATATCGTTCTTTCCGTCAGACTCGGTAGATTCATAATATGTCATTATTATATGTATACGTTATGTCATGTCTGTATATTATAACAAAAAATGCAATAAAATATGTATTTTCAATAATTTACAATGTGTAAAGTGTTTTTTTCCACATTTTAACATGCGAGCAATTGCGGTTATATTTTGTATGGGGTGCGCTTGTTAAAAAAATTAGAGATGGGGTCTCGTTACATTTTGTTTTGGGGAAAATGACACTATTTTTAACAAACGCACCGCATACAAAAATCGTTAGTGCAGCATCATTGTTCACATTATAATTGAAATGGGAACAATATTGCTGCATTAACAACCCAAAAAAAAAAAAAAAGTGTTTAATTTTTTTTTTTAATTATTTTTTTTAATTGTTTTTAATTTTTTTTTTTTTTTTTTTACAAAATTTTTCACTGTAGTGTTTGTATCGTTGGAACAGCCATGCTCTGGCCGATCCAACGATACCAAAATTAACCCCTAACTGCCACGGATCGGGAGATAGGGAGTTCATTGGAACTCCCTATCTCCACAGTTGGTGGCAGTTAGGGGTTAAGTCTAGGACTGGCGTCATCGTGCTACGCACGATGACGCCAGTCCTCTGGGGGAGTTCCCGGAGGCTTGGCCGACATCCAAGATGTCGGCCAGCTCCGGGAAAGGATCGCGAACCGGTGCTTTTCAGCGCCGATTCGCGATCCAGCTCCCCAGGGGTTAATGCCAGGCATCATTTGGAAGGGCAGGCTGTGCCCTTCCAAATGATGCCTGGGTTAACCCCCTGTGCGCCGCCGATCGGGAGGGAGAGAGGTCCGAAGGACCTCCCCCCCCTCCCTTTCAGGCGCCTCCTCCGCACATGCGGGGGGGCGCCTGAATTAGGTGTCATCGCGCCCCCGCGATGACACCTAATGCTGGCGGCTGCTGGTCCGGATGCGCGGCTGACATCCAGGATGTCAGCCCGCACCGGAGGGGCCAGCGATCGGCCGGAACCCGGCCGAACGCTGACCCCAATGTGAGGACGCGCTCAGCGCGTCCTCAGCACACCAGCGGGAATGCTGAGGACGCGCTGAGCGCGTCCTTAGCATTCAAGTGGTTAAGAGCTTTTCTGGGAAGCTACCACCCTACCTGAATAGGCTGCTTCCCTCAGCAGTTCCCTCATCCTATAACCTCCGATCCAGGACCAGAACCTTACTTGCAATACCACAATACAAAAAGAAAGTGGCTCAATCCTCATTTTCCTACAGAGCACCACAATTATGGAATAATCTCCCAGACGCCATCAAATCTTCCCCCAGTCTAAAGTCCCTTAAGAGCTCCCTATTAACATACCTCAATAAGGAATGCACCTGTAAACATGTAACATAGTGACTATATTTCCTATATATTTATTTTCTGTTAATCTGTATATTTGTTTTGTGTTAATATCTTGCATTTTACTACTTTGTATTTCTGTAACAATGTTCTTGAACCCAGGACATACTTGAAAATGCGAGAAATCTCAATGTATCCTTCCTGGTAAAATCCTTTATAAATAAATAAAATAAATAAATAATTGTGGCTTAAAATTATTAGGTTTAGATGTGTTATGGAAAAAATTATAAAAAAAATGTTTTGCAAATTTTTTTTCAGAAAAATCAAACGCACGTTATCTATAAGAATACTATTTATATATCTCTGGATACGAATTCATCAATTGGCGGAGAAGACGTTTTCACTGTTACATATTCTTGCTCTTATCCATTGGACATGCAGGTTTCCCTTGAAACAGTACTGACACTAATTAATGGGTATGAAAATTAAAAATGCACTTAGGGTTATTCAGAGAGGTCCGAAATGTCGTTGAAATGTAGCCGGACCCTGAAATTCAGTGTACGGTTACATTTCGGGGCCATTTGGCTATTCAGAGAACAGGCAGTTCACCAAAGTTTGGTGAATTGTATGCAGGTACGGTGCTATTCGACGGCAGCGAAATCCCCCATAGAGAAGCAATTGTTAATCTATTCAGAGAACACCGAACAGCAGTGAAAAGTTGCCGAAATGCCCTGCTGTTCGGTCGTTTCATTCGGCAGGTTTATTCAGATGAATCCCATAGACTTCAATGTTAAAAATATTCCATTTTAATGCAGTATCTAATAAACCGTTTATTATTTTATTCTGAAGTAAAAGTCTCTTTATAGATTTTTTAGGATCTTTTAGGCATTTTTCAGGGGTTATTTTTGGCTACATTTTTTTTCAGTCTTTCTTTTTTTAAATCATTTTTCTGTAATGGACCTTTTTATTATGATTCAATGGATCCTATATGGAAATTTCAGGCATATCCGTTCAGTAGTTTTTTTGCAAACAGCGTTCAAATTTTGAAACTTATGCGTACTGTTTTTTTTTTTGTTTTTTTTTTACCTCGTTCGTCAGCTTGTCAACTTTTTCCGGTGGCTGCTCTGCGCTGTGATCGGTGGCCCGTCAGGTTTTTCCAGCGTGTTCGGCAGGGTTTTTGCGGCGGTTTCTGCTGGTTTACAGTGAGTGTTCGGTGAGTGCTCAACTTGACCCTTGCCCCCAAACTTCAGGTATCCATGTGTCATGTGGGTTATCCAAAGTTAATGGCTTCTCAATGCTCCAGGGGTTCAGCTCATGCCAGCATTCTGACAGGCCCTGAACTGCTAGTGCAGTGCTGATTAGCCATTGTATCTCATTGCATTTACGCCAAGAGGTATTGGATTGGCTGAGCATTCTGCTGAAAGTGTCTACTGCTGGACAGCAGACCTCTAAATCTTGGAGGGGCACCAAGGGAGACCCCAGCGCTGGGACAATAGGTATCATTATAACAATACCGTAATCCAAAATGGGATTGGGACCAGAGTCCAGTTTTCTCCCTCTTCTGTTTTTGGCTTAGAGTAAATGTTTACATTGTTATATAAATATGTATTTAGTTAGTCTGCCCACTGAGATGCATAAAATTCCCAAATTCTCGTTGCAGTTCAGTGAATGTTGAAATTGAAGGTTCTGGACAGCTGATCGCAAGCATCACTCTCTATGAAGATTCTAGTTATTTCGCACCATACGGGGGATCAGAGGTCCTACTGACATCTAAAACAGTATTGTACATTGGAGTGTTCATTAATGGTGGAGATACCGATCAGTTCATCTTAGTGATGACAAATTGCTATGCTACACCTTCCAGAAATGCATCGGATTCTAAGAGATATGACATAATCAAAGACAGGTATGGAGATGGTAAAATAACACCATATTAATTCTATGCATGTGACAAAAACTGATTTTTTTAAAAAATATTTATTTAAAAATCTACAGACCTCCTCCCCTTTACAGGGCATATATCAATTTAGTGGATTTGTGCCAAATATTTAAATGGGATGTGGAGTTTCACAACCCTGCCCTTAGAGAGCAATAACAGGCCAGATTTTAAGAATTAATTTGGGGAAATGCAGACTGAATACTGCAATCACTAAGTACAATGAAATGATATCACCTGTGTTGTTTTTTACATATCTTGCAAACCTGGCCTTTTATAGTTACTTGAGGACATGGATGGGAAACATAGATCTAGGACACTTTTAAAGGAACATTACCACCAAAAAAATTAAATGTTCTTATTTTGTTTATGTTGCTTATATCTTACATGTACATTGTTTATATTCATGTATGTAAATTTACTCTGTATGTGTTACTGTGTGCATTCTTTTTGTGATATTTATTGTTGTAAACTGCCCCCCCCCTACTGTATCTTTACAACACTTGTCCCTCGCTGTGTGGCATTGGTCATAGAATGGAGTGAATAGGTTAGATTAGTGTTTCTCAACCTTTTATGGAGAAGTACCCCTGCAAGTCTAAAACAAAATCCTAAGTACCTCTGTCTCGAGAAAGTAATTTCTATTGAATAGGTGTGATCTGTAATGTCAGTGTATGTGTTTGTGTATTGTCAGTATATGCCTTTGTGTTGCTTTGTTGTGTGTGTAGTGTCAGTATATGCCTTTGTGTGTGTGTAATGTCAGTATATGTGTTTGTGTAATGTCATTATATATATGTGTGTGTAATGTCAGTATATGTGTTTGCGTTGCTTTGTCAGGGTTATTTAAAAAGTATCGAAAAGTCACCGTTTGATCAGTGACTTTTTGTTCTCTGCACTTCGGGGCGATTCGCCGACCCTGCGGTTTATTCAGCAAGAACCGCAGGGCCCCCGTACTGCAGGGAAAACCCGCTGCAAACCCGCCAGTATGAGACCCCCAGTAATCAGACCACAGTATGAGACCCCCAGTAATTAGACCCACAGTAGACCACCAGATATCAGACCCCCAGTTATCAGACACCCAATAATCAGACCCCAGTATCAGACCACCCGTAAATCAGACCCCAGTATCAGACCTATCAGACCCCCAGTAACCAGTCAAATCAGACCCCAGTATCAGACATATCAGACCCCAGTAAATCAGACCCCAGTAAATCAGACCCCAGTATCAGACATATCAGACCCCAGTATCAGACATATCAGACCCCCAGTAAATCAGACCCCCAGTTTCAGACATATCAGACGCCCAGTAAATCAGACGCCAGTATCAGACCCCCAGTAAATCAGACGCCAGTATCAGACCCCCAGTAAATCAGACGCCAGTATCAGACCCCCAGTAAATCAGACCCCAGTATCAGACCCCCAGTAAATCAGACCCCAGTATCAGACTTAGCAGATCCCCAGTAAATCAGACCCCAGTATCAGACATATCAGACCCCCAGTAATCAAACCCCAGTATCAAAAATATCAGACCCCCAGTAAATCAGACCCCAGTATCAGACATATCAGACATATCAGACCCACAGTAATCAGACCACAGTTTCAGACATATCAGACCCCCAGTAATCAGACCCCAGTATCAGACATATCAGACCCCAGTATCAGACCCCCAGTAAATCAGACCCCAGTATCAGACATATCAGACCCCCAGTAATCAGACCCCAGTATCAGATATATCAGTCCCCCAATAATTAGACCCCAGTATCAGACATATTAGACCCCCCAGTAATCAGACCCCAGTATGAGACCCCCACCACTGATTGGAGCCAGACTCGGGGCCCCCACTCAAGCTGGACTCCGTTACCTGGTCTGGTGGACTCGGTGCTGGCTCCGTTGTTGTGTCGGATCTAGTTTCTCGTCAAGAGCTGTTCCAAGCAGCCTTCAGCAAAAATCAGAACTCCACCTACCCAGGCTCCAGCACATCAGCGCCTCCCAATCTCACGCCCCTGTAGAGACCCCTGCACAGTGTCAGAAGCCAGATACTGCCTCCGTCCACAGACCCACCCCTATACACAAAGCATGCCAAAAAACCTCCTCCTGCACTGCCCTCTGCACCACAGTGACACCCCTACCATCCAGCCAGCCCCTGCAACACAGAGGGCAGTGCAGGCTTTTCGGGGTGATTTGTGTATAGGGATAAAGCTTAATTTTTAATTTTTTATGCAATTCAAAGAAAAACAATAGTATGTGCTGTATAATGTGCCTTTGTTTTTATTGCGCCAATAATCTGTTTAGAACATATGTTAGTAGTAGTGTCCCTTTAAGTATATCTTAATTATGTTTTACAGCTGTCCAAGCAAGCAGGACTCAAGTGTTAGTGTCTATGAAAATGGAGTCTCAAGAAAAGGACGTTTTTCTGTACAGCTGTTTGGATACGTTCAGGATAGTAACATTGTCTTCATGCATTGTGAACTTCGTATCTGTGATCAAACAACTGAGACATGCACCCCGGTGAGCATAATTAATTAGGATACAATTTTATTCTTAACAATGTAACATGAATGTAATAAAATTTACACATGAAGTACACAACTAGGAAGCGGCAACCTCTCCTAAGACTTGTAGACGGGGCGGACTGACCCATCGGGCACTCGGGCACCGCCCGAGGGCCCGGATGGGTGGAGGGGCCCGGATTGGCCCTGTAGGTAGGGCAGGCAGGGATCGGGCAAAGAGACTCTCATTTACCCGGCACCGTGTGGGACCAAACTCCCACACGCTGCGCCAGAAGTATAGGCCCCGCCAGGGAGGGGAGGAAGGAGACAATAGTGATGGCCGGATCATGAACGAATCGTTCTTTTGATCTGGATCTTTTCACTGAACGGAGTGATTCGAATCACCAAGCTGAACGATCCGGAACTGCAACCTCCACTTCCGGTGCCTGGTGGAAAGGGGCTGCCCACCGCGCTGCCTGCAAAGAAATGGATCTGTCCAGTGTCCATGCTGAGCTCACCGAGCTGGCTGCCGCAGCACACAATTGGGAAACTAACGCGTAGCGCCTACACCGATACTTCGGACCAGGCGAGAAGGCAACACCGTGCACACCTGTGGAAATATGAACTTTTTCCAGCAGGCAATGCGTTAGCCACCTTGATTACAGGGAGGAGGCGTTAAGAGCAAATCTGCTAGGGGTCCTCAATGAGAATAAAAGCAGTTATTGCTAGTTTCTGGGTTCTTGTTGTTGAAGCTGCTCAGAGCAGCACATCCTGCAGCTGGAATCCAGTCAGAAAACACACAGAACAGTTTCTACAGGGAGCGCTTAAAAGTATATATACATGCAGGTATTAATATACAATGTATCCAATGTATACCGGTGTAGACTTAACTTCTATAAACCAACAGGAAGCATTGAGTGTAGATTATAAACACCGATCCAATATAGGATATCTGTGTTTGAGAATCTACAGTCAGTTCTTCCTGATGGTTTATAGAAGTTAAGTCTACACCGGTATACATTGGATACATTGGATATTAATACCTGCATGTATACACTTTAAGCGCTCCCTGTAGACACTGCTCTGTATGGGTGTGTGTTTTCTGACTGTTCTAATACTAGGGGTGAAGGGTGCACCTAATACAGGTGAGCAGCTACAAATGTTCGCCATTACCCAGTTTATATAAGTAGCGACAAACACTGTGAGCCTATTAGGTTCTGTGTTCCCCCCCCCCTCCTCCCTCCCTGTTTAACTTAGTGATCCGGTGATTCGGATCATGATCCGGATCATTTTTATGAACGATCCGAATCGATCCGATTCACAAAAGATCCGAACTTCCATCACTAGGAGACAAGACTGCCAGCCCAGCTCACATGGGACAAGCTGGCCCCGCCCCTCTCACAGCAGCAAGCAGAGCCTCCCCTGCTCATGTGCTGGAAGTGTCCAAGCACGTGCAGGGAGGGAGACAGACCAGCTGGACCATGGAGGCAGCAAGAGATTCCAGGGTGAGTATGTCACAAACCAGTATGTGTGTGTGTGCGTGCTGGGATTGTGTGTGTGTGTGTGCAGGGATTGTGTGTGTGTGTGCCTGCAGGGATTGTGTGTGTGTGTGTGTGCAGGGATTGTGTGTGTGTTCGGGATTGTGTGTGTATGCGCGCAGTGATTGTGTGTGTGTCGCGCAGGGATTGTGTGTGTGCGCGAGCACAGGGATTGTGGTGTGCGCGCTCAGGGATTGTGGTGTGCGCGCGCAGGGATTGTGGTGTGCGCGCGCAGGGATTGTGTGTGTGCAGGCGCAGGGATTGTGTGTGTGCAGGGATTGTGTGCGTACAGGGATTGTGTATGTGTGCTGGGATTGTGTGTGTGTGCTGGGATTGTGTGTGTGTGCTGGGATTGTGTGTGTGTGCTGGGATTGTGTGTGTGTGTGCTGGGATTGTGTGTGTGTGCAGGGATTGTGTGTGTGTGCAGGGATTGTGTGTACGCGCATGCAGGGATTGTGTGTGTGTGTGTAATAATCAAGAAAGCTTGAGCAAATCTAGATATAAAAAATATTTAAAAATATATGTAATTCCGCATAAAAATATTGCTAGATTTAGGCCCCCGAGAGTTGCACTCACAGGATATTTACTATAATTAGGCATATCAACAATCGGTTATTACCCCACTTTGGACAATCAGGAGGATCTCTGGATTCGTCTGGTCAGTAGAAGGACACAAACACTGACTGGTTGGTACCGAAAATTTATTGAAACAATAAAAAAAATAAAAACACCAATGATTCAACGCGTTTCGTGGTATACAACCACTTCCTCAGGAGGAAGGAGGAAGTGGTTGTATACCACGAAAAACGTTGAATCATTGGTGTTTTTATTTTATTTATTGTTTCAATAAATTTTCGGTACCAACCAGTCAGTGTTCATGTCCTTCTACTGACAAGGTAATGAGCGGCTGTTTTGGTGATTGCACCTTCTGCTGACCAAAGGTTGAACGCTTCACTGCATCAGGAGAGCTGAATGGAGATCCGCGTCTATTATAGGGATGAGCTGTTCGGTTCGGACGGTTCGGAGTTCGACCCGAACTTGGCCTGTTCGACTAGATCGTAAACACCGAACATTTCCGGGTGTTCACCGCATGTTCGACCACAATGGACCAAAATGCATTTTCCCACTGGCCTGAAGCTCGTAACTGGCTACAGCCTTGCACCTGACCACAGGTCTGGTGCAAGACTGGTTCAACACTATGCCAATCACCGCTCAGAGTCCTGATTGGGCAAATTTTGCCCAATCATGGGCTCACAGAGCTAAGTCCCGCAGCACATTATATAACGTTTCCACACGTCGATTCTGCACGCATTTCAGAGGAGATTTCAAAGGAGATAGTTGTGTGTTGTTACTGCCGGTCTGCCACGCTACTGGGGGGGTCTCATTTCTACCAAATAACAGGGAATTTAGGTGATGTGTGTCTTGTCACTGTGCCAGCAAGTTTTTTGGGGGTTTACAACTTTCTTTAAAACATTTGTGAATTGAGGTGATCTTCTGGGTCTTGTCACTGTGCCAGCAAGTCTTTTTGGGTCTCATTTCTACCAAATATCAGGGAATTTAGGTGATGTGGGTCTTGTCACTGTGCCAGCAAGTTTTTTGGGGGTTTACAACTTTCTTTAAAACATTTGTGAATTGAGGTGATCTTCTGTGTCTTGTCACTGTGCCAGCAAATCTTTTTGGGGCTCACTAATTTCTTTAAAACATTTGTGAATTGAGGTGATCTGTGTCTTGTCACACAACCAGTACCACGCATTATTTTGGGGCTCACTAATTTCTTTTAAACATTTGTGAATTGAGGTGATCTGTGTCTCGACACACATCCAGTACCACGCAGTATTTTGGGGCTCACTAATTTCTTTAAAACATGACGTGTGCCAGTGATGACACACAAATAACTGGCACTCATGTTGCCCCAGCAGCTGCAGCATCCTGCCAAGTTGGCTCCAGTGATGAGGAGATAGGGGGTGAAGATGACAATGATGATGAGGTCACTGACTCCACCTGGGTGCCATATCAAACAGAAGAATTAAGTGAGGAAGAGGGGGAGGAGGAGGCACAGCAAACACGAGGCACAACATCCTCTGTGACCAACCGTAGGACTAGCCAGTCCAAGGCATCACATGTCAGAGCTGCTCTGGTGCAGAGCGCTGTTGTCTCAAAGAACACATGCAGGAACTCTGTTGTCTGGGAGTCCTTTAAGAAATGTGCAGTAGAGCGCAGCGTTGCTATTTGTAATCTATGTCAGATGAGGCTTAAGCGTGGGAAAGATACCAGACACTTGGGTACCACGTGCTTGAGGCGACATATGAACACCTGCCACACATCCCGTTGGCGCAAAACTTTGCGTAGGTCCTCCTCATCTGTCTCTACCCCCACTTTATGTCCTGCCATGTCATTGCCTACAACCTCCGACAGGGATGATGCTACAGTAATGGATGTACCAGCAGGTCCTTCCTCACAATGTGACATCATCCCAGTAGCTGAAGATTTACGCAGTCAGATTACGTTGCCACAGCTGCTGCAGCGAAAGAAAAAATATAGTCCCAACCATCCCCAAGCACAGCGTCTAAATGCCAGCTTAGCAAAATTACTCGCATTGCAGCTGCTGCCTTTCCAGCTGGTGGACTCTGCTCCCTTCCGTGAATTTGCTGAATGTGCTGTACCACAGTGGCAGGTTCCAAAATGCCATTTCTTTTCACGCAAGGCCATTCCAGCACTATACCAGCACGTGGAAGACAATGTTATCCAGTCATTGGGAAAGGCAGTCAGCAGCAAGGTGCATGTGACTTTAGACACGTGGTCCAGCAAACATGGACAGGGTCGTTACATTTCCTTCACGGCACACTGGGTAACTCTGATTGCAGCTGGGAGGGATCCAAGACAGGGTTCTGTGCTGGAGCTTGTTCATCCACCACGCCTCCAGAAAGCTGCTTGTATGAGGTCTGTCTGCTCCACCACCACCACCTCTTCCTCCTCCTCCTCCTCCTCCTTCTCTGTCTCTGGCAAAGTGGCAGTTAAACCGATGCCTGACAGGGTCTACTCAATGACTCAAGCAAAAAGATGCCATACTGTGCTTGAGCTGGTTTGTTTAGGGGACAGGAGCCACACCGGGTCAGAAATTTTGTCAGCTCTGCAGGGGGAGGTGCAGAGATGGTTAACACCACGCCAGCTTGAGCTGGGAATGATCGTCTGCGATAATGGCAGCAACCTTCTCTCCGCCCTACGCAAGGGTAAATTGACACATGTACAATGCCTAGCACACGTCCTAAATCTGGTGGTACAGCGTTTCCTAACCAAGTACCCAGGGCTGCCAGAGCTTCTCATCCAGGCCAGAAAAGTCTGCAGCCACTTCAGACGGTCATTCCCAGCAAGCGTTCGCCTGGCAGAAATTCTAAGAGAATTCCACCTTCCCACTAACCGTCTGATCTGTTACATGCCCACCAGGTGGAACTAGACATTAGCAATGCTGCAGCGTCTGCACAAGCAGCAGAGGGCCATCAACGAGTACCTGTGTGAGTATGGCACAAGGACAGGTTCAGGTCAACTTGTTTTTTTCCCCCCCCCCCCGCAGTGGCTGATGATCAAGGATGCATGCACTGTACTGTCACCATTTGAGGAGGCAACAAGGATGGTGAGCAGGGACAGTGCATGCATCAGTGACACAATTCCTTTAGTGTTCCTGCTGGAGCACACTCTGCGGGGAATTATAGATGTGGCTCTAGAGGCAGAGCAGCGGGAGGAAGAGGAGGCCTTCCCTAGCTCTCAAGGCCCCAGTCTTTCCGCAGACAGCATTCCAGCGGGTCCTACTCAGATCAGACAGGAGAGGAGGAGGAATATTTAAGTAGTGGGGGCATTGAAGGTGGGGATTCCTCAGGGAGGGTTTTGTGTGCCCAGAAACAGAAGGGCTAGTGCGTGGCTGGGAGGAGGAAGTGCACGATACGGTCATCCTCATTGACCAGGAAGACTCGGAAGCTAATGCCACCTCCAACCTACGCTGCATGGGCTCCCTAATGATGCAAAGCCTGCTAAAGGACCCCAGGATTCGTGCTATTAAGGAGAGGGATCATTCCTTGTTGGCAACCCTTCTTGATCCACGATACAAGGGGAAAGTTGCAGAGCTCATCCTGCCCGCACAGAGGGAGCACAGGATGAAAAAACTTGAGGACGCTCTAAAGCGACACTTGTGTAACACCTTTCCGGGCACTGGTAGATTACCAAGTGCTGACACACGTGCTTCTGAGGCTGCGGGTGATCAGAGGAATAGTGGTGAAGGCCAGGGCTGCTTGACTGATGCTTTTTTAAATTGTTTTAGTCCTCGACGCCCAGGGACGTCAAATGTAGGCACCCATTGCCAGCGTCTTCACCATATGGTGCAGGACTACCTAGGGGCAAAGGCAGACCTGGATACGTTTCCAGCAGATGATCCACTGGCTTACTGGGTGTTGAGATTGGATCACTGGCCAGAACATAGCCAATATACTATGCAGCTACTAGGTTGCCCTTCATCCAGCGTGCTTTCCGAAAGGACATTCAGTGTCGCTGGAGGTTTTGTCACAGACAAAAGAGTGCATCTGTCCACCGACTCTGTAGACCGGCTGACATTTATAAAAATGAATCAGTCCTGGATCAGCAGCTATCAATCCCCTGATGCTGAAGTAATGGAATAGATCGGGGATGTCCTCTTCTGCATTCACAAAACCTCCAGCACTGAACTCTTCCACAATACCACAAAAGGGTTACGGTGGGAAGGCACTTCCTGCCATGAAAGGCCCAATATTTGGCTGCACTGACGCCTGTGCCAGATTTATATCATTTTAATTTTTTGAACCGCAGGGTCCAACCCTGCACTCTTCCACAATACCACAGAGGGGTTACTGTATGATGATACTTGCTGGCCTGGCAGTAAAGGCACAATATCTGGGTGCACTGACGCCCATTAACAGATAAAAAACTTTTCAATATAGGACCACATGGTCCACCCCTGCACTCTTCCACAATACCACAGAGGGGTTACTGTATGATGATACTTGCTGGCCTGGCATTAAAGGCACAATATCTGGGTGCACTGACGACCATTACCAGATCAAAAACTTTTCAATATAGGACCACATGGTCCACCCCTGCATTCTTCCACAATACTACAGAGGGGTTACTGTATGATGATACTTGCTGGCCTGGCATTAAAGGCACAATATCTTGGTGCACTGACGCCCATTACCAGATCAAAAACTTTTCAATATAGGACCAACATGGTCCACCCCTGCATTCTTCCACAATACCACAGAGGGGTTACTGTATGATAGTGGCAGTGATAACACAAAGATTACAACAATTTCCAGATATTTTGGAGAAATGAGACCCCCACAATTGCTGGTGGCATTGAGAACACAAAGATTACAACAATTCCCAGATATTTTGGAGAAATGAGACCCCCCCCAATAGCTTGTTTCAGACTGGCAGTGAGAACACACACTAACACAACAATCTCCTCTCAAAAAACACGTGCTGAAGGCTGTGTGAAGCCTTATACAGTGTGCTGCGGGACTTGGCTCTGTGAGCCCATGATTGGGTAAACTTTGCCCAATCAGGACTCTGAGCCGTGATTGGCATAGTCTTGCACATGTCTTGCACCTTACCTGTGGTCAGGTGCAAGGCTGTAGCCAATTCCAAGCTTCAGGCCAGTGGAAAAGTGCATTGTGGTCCATTGTGGTGCATTGTGGGCGAACATGCGGCGAACACGTGGAAATGTTCATAGTTCGCGAACAGGCGATGTTTGAATCGAACTCCGAACCGATCAAACCGAACAGCTCATCCCTAAAGATAAGGCTAAAGAGTTCGAGCACAGATTTCTACTACATTTCGGATTACATTTCTTTTGGTGGAAGTTTGGGATTTACCACCTACTGTGGATATAAGATACTGTACTGTAAGATCACTTCCCATAATACCTTCTGAGATACACAATTCATCATATTTTCAAGGCTGGAACTTTAAGATGGAATTTTAGATGAACGAAGACTATTAAGTGAATGATACAAATATATTATATGATTATTATGTATTTCTCTGCATTATATGCTGCCTGTTTGAATATTGAAAATACTAGTTTCCTTGATTAGAATTGCTGAATATCATCCTTGCTGCTATTATTTTGCTACTTGCACAATGAATTGTCGAATATTACTAGGGATGCACCGATACCGATACTAGTATCGGTATCGGGGCCGATATTGCCGTTTGCACGAGTACTTGTTACTCGTGCAAACGGCCCGATACATCCCGCCGATACCGGAAGCCGGCGCTGGGCCGGCTTGCCGGTATCCGCGGGGCTGGGGAAGCTGGCCGCGTGCATGAAAAGCACGCGGCCAGCGTTCCCCTTCGGCGCGCCAAATACTCACCCTTCCTGAAGTTCCGGTCTCTGGCAGTGATGCGGTCACGTGGCCGCCGGGCGCTCCTGTGACGCGGCCTCTCGGCTGGAGCAGCGTCACAGATGCGCCCGGCAGCCACGTGACCGCATCACTGCCCAGAGACCGGAACTTCAGGAAGGGTGAGTATTTGCACGCCGGAGGGGAACGCTGGCCGCGTGCTTTACATGCACACGGCCAGCTTCCCAGCGTTCGAGCTGGGGGCAATCCATGAGAGCTGCGGGCAAATCCATGAGAGCTGCGGGGCCAATCCATGAGACCTGCGGGGCCAATCCATGAGACCTGCGGGGCCAATCCATGAGACCTGCGGGGCCAATCCATGAGACCTGGGGGCAAATCCATGAGACCTGGGGGCAAATCCATGAGAGCTGGGCATATCCATGAGACCTGGGGGCAAATCCATGAGACCTGGGGGCCAATCCATGAGACCTGGGGGTAAATCCATGAGAGCTGGGGGCCAATCCATGAGACCTGGGGGTAAATCCATGAGAGCTGGGGGCCAATCCATGAGACCTGGGGGCAAATCCATGAGACCTGGGGGTAAATCCATGAGACCTGGGGGCAAATCCATGAGACCTGGGGGTAAATCCATGAGACCTGGGGGCAAAGCCATGAGACCTGGGGGCAATCCATGAGACCTGGGGGCAAATCCATGAGACCTGGGGGAAAATCCATGAGACCTGGGGGCCAATCCATGAGACCTGGGGGCAAATCATGAGAGCTGGGGGCCAATCCATGAGACCTGGGGGTAAATCCATGAGAGCTGGGGGCCAATCCATGAGATCTGGGGGCAAATCCATGAGACCTGGGAGCAAATCCATGAGACCTGGGGGCAATCCATGAGACCTGGGGGTAAATCCATGAGACCTGGGGGCCAATCCATGAGACCTGGGGGCCAATCCATGAGACCTGGGGGCAAATCCATGAGAGCTGGGGGCCAATCCATGAGACCTGGGGGCCAATCCATGAGACCTGAGGGCCAATCCATGAGACCTGGGGGTAAATCCATGAGACCTGGGGGTAAATCCATGAGACCTGGGGCAAACCCATGTGAGCTGGGGGCAAACCCATGTGAGCTGGGGGCAAACCCATGTGAGCTGGGGCAAACCCATGTGAGCTGGGGCAAACCCATGTGAGCTGGGGGCAAACCCATGTGAGCTGGGGCAAATCCATGTGAGCTGCGGTCAATCTCATATAAATTTTTATGAGGTCTGTTCCTATTGGAAAGCGTCACATGACATTAAATAAAAGTATCGGTACTCGGTATCGGTGAGTACTTTTAAAAAGTATCGGTACTCGTACTCGGTCTTAAAAAAGTGGTATCGGTGCATCCCTAAATATTACCCTTGCTGCTATTATTTTATTTATATAATAACACAATGGGGGCACCAGAGACGCACCACTATTAATGGATATATGGTACCTTTCCGTGTTGAGATTATAAGTATAATCTATTTTTCTACGAATTTGTGGCTGCTACCACAAACTATATTGGGCCGCATCACCACGCACACTACTGTCTAATACTGCATATACCACTGCTCCTTCATACGGTTGCTATTCAGTATCAACACTATTATGCACACTGCTATTTTGCATATTACATGTACTGTTTTTAGTTGACCACTTGGGGGCGCCAGAGATACACTATCTTTTTGTCTTGTTTCCCCTAGGTTCCCCTCATTCAAACGCTCCCTTAAGACAGTCCTATTCAGGCAAGCCTACCACCCAACTCACTGATACATCTCATTGCCCCAACTAGCCCATCACTCTCACCTTGCAGTCCTCTCCTCCTGTTTCTCACCTTCAAGCCTTCTAGATTGTAAATTCCCGCGGAAATAGGGCCCTCACTTCCTTTTGTGTTGGTTTGTCAAAATATTGTTCAGTCTCATTGTATTGTAACCCTGTGTCAGGACCCCTGTCTGGTGTCCCCCAGTGCTCCAAGGATTCAAGGAAAACCCACCATTGCCATGGCAAGAAGGGTAGACCCTGTGCTGTTTCATCCTAATGCAGGGCAGCACCTTTCGTGAACTGCTCTATCCAGTTTCCAGCCTTTGCTCACAGCACTGCTGATCCAACAGGTGCTTGCAAGTTACCTGACTGAAGTTCCACTACTTAAGGGTGGAGCACCCAGAATGCAGTGCTTCTGCATTTGATTCAAGCCAGCAAGCCAAGTAGATTGTGATCCAGTATCCAGTATAAACCTCTGCCATCCAGAGATTGTTTCCAAGTCTCTAGCATCCTGGTCTCCAGTTCCCACTGTGATCCCTAGTTTCCTGTGTAATCCTCTGCCAGCCAGAGACTGTATCCAGGTCCCCAGCATCCTGGTCTCCAGTTCCCACCGTGATCCCTAGTATCCTGTGTAATCCTTTGCCAGCCAGAGACTGTATCCAGGTCCCCAGCATCCTGGTCACCAGTTCCCACCGTGATCCCTAGTATCCTGTG
This sequence comes from Leptobrachium leishanense, assembly GCA_009667805.1. Classification (NCBI taxonomy): domain Eukaryota; kingdom Metazoa; phylum Chordata; class Amphibia; order Anura; family Megophryidae; genus Leptobrachium; species Leptobrachium leishanense. Next base: position 121,923,665 of record CM019069.1, read on the forward strand.
TAATCCTTTGCCAGCCAGAAACTGTATCCAGGTCCCCAGCATCCTGGTCACCAGTTCCCACCGTGATCCTCAGCCTCCTGATATATCCTCTACAATCAAAAATTCAGTCAACCCTTTTCCTGTCCCACCTGTCTCGTATCCCCAGTAAGTCTCCTACGTGTATCTGCCCTGTTTCTCCCTATACCGTGTTTCCTCCATCCCTTTGTGTTCCCAGCCTTGCATACTCCTCTGGTCACCCCATTCCAGTATTGCCCACCACATTGAATTCTCTGGACTAATTTCTACCGTTAACTTGAACCTGATAATAAACCCCTGTTTTCTCACATCCAGTTTCCAGGGCATCACTGCATTTTGGGTTCGTAATCTTGCCCTGCAGGCTGGTACTTTACACCCTGTCTATATTGTGCAGCACTGTGGAATATGCTGGTTCTACATAAATAAAGAATAATAATAAAAAATATATAGGGTTATTCAGAGAATCGAAAAGTCACCGTATGCCGATCCTATTTCGGCGACCCTGCGGTGTATTCAGCAAGCACCACAGGGTCCCCGAAGTGCAAGGAAAACCCACCGCCAACCCGCCGAACACTCACCGCTAAACCCGCAAAACAGCTGGATTAACCCCGCCGAACACACCAGAGAAACCCGAGCAGCTGCCGATCACAGCGCAGAGTAGCCACCGGAAAAAGATGACACCGCAAATGAATGGAGTGAAAAAAAAAACGTTTGCTTGAATGTTTGAAAAGTGAAACGCTGTTTGCAAAGAAACTACAGAATGAAAATGTCTGCAATTTACATATAAGATCCAATGAATGATAATAAAAAGGGCTGTTAAAAAAAAACGGGAAAAAAATTATCGCAAAAAAATCCCAAAGTATGCCTAAAGGATCCTAAAAAATCTATGAATAAAGAGACTTTATACTGCAGAAAATTATAATCAACGGTTTATTAGATTTTGTATTAAAATGGGAATATTTTTAACATTGTAGCCTACGGGATTCGCCTGAATAAACCTGTCGAATGAAACCACCGAACAACAGGGCAATGCGGCTACTTTTCACTGCTGGTTTTTGTTATCTGAATAAACGAAGCATTGCTTCTCTATGGGGATTTCACTGCCCTCGAACAGGCACCGTATGTGCAGACAATTCGCCAACATTTGGCGAACTGCCTGCTCTCTGAATAGCTGAATGGCCAGGAAAGGTCACTGTACGCTGAATTTCACTTTCGGCCACAATACGGATCTCTTTGAATAACCCTGATAGCAGTTTATTAGCAGCAAATTGTGCAATAGAATTTATCAATTCAATTTCCATTTCACGGACTCACACATGGTTGTTGGTGAGAGCGGGTTTGTAGAATCATCCAGCTAGTGAAAATGTCAGTAATTTGATGTCGTCAATATTTTGTGCAGTTAAAATTCCCACGCATAGCAAGACAAGAGAGATTTGCTTTTGCACATACAGTATTTGGAAACTCTTTAACAGATTTTGATTGTTCATATCTAAAATAAACATGTATGTTTCAATGTAAGCGCCTATGCAAGCAATAGGTAAAGGTTGTGACAGATGTGCTACATTCAGAAAACTAGTCTGTCAGGTAATAATGGCTATGTTCCAGTAAACAGAAGAAAAAGTGTAAGGTTTGTTATTTCAATACAGTCAGATGAAAGCATGTTCAAAGGTTAGGTCCTCAATAATGTGTCCTGTTGAAAACCATATTGTGTTTAACCCCTTGGCTGCTGAGCCATTTCACCCCTGTGTGCTGAGCAAATTTTAAACGTTTTGTGCTCATTATTTTTAAACGTGATTTTGAAGTTATGTTTTAATGTAGGACACATATTATATATATCCTTCTATTAAGCAGACTCAGCAGATTAAAAATATATCAGTACTATCAGGGTTATCCAAAGAGATCCGAATGGCTGGAGAAAGGTAACCGAACGCTGAAACGCTGACGTTCGGTTACCTTTCCTGGCCATTCGGCTATCCAGAGAGCAGGCAATTCGCCAAATCCTGGCGAATTGCCTGCACATACGGTGCCTGTTCGTTACCTGTTCGAGGGCAGTGAATCCCCATAAAAAAGCAATGCTTCGGCTATTCAGAGAACACAAACCAGCAGTGAAAGGTTCCCGAAATGCCCTGCCATTCGGTGGTTTCATTCGGCAGGTTCATTCAGGCGAATCCCATAGGCTTCAATGTTAAAAATATTCCCATTTTAATTCAATTTCTAATAAACCGTTCATTATAAAATTCTGCAGTCTCTTTATTTATAGATTTTTTAGGATATTTTAAGCATTTTTCTGTTTTGTTTTCTTCTCAAAAAAAAATCAGATTTTTTAAGTTTACTTATTTTTTTCTGTAACAGCCCTTTTTATTGTCATTCCCTGGACCTCATATGTAAATTTCAGACATTTTCGCTCAGTAGTTTCTTTGCAAACAGCGTTTCACTTTTCAAACATTCAAGCAAACTGTTTTGCTAACTTATTCACTGCATTCGTCTACGGTGTCGGCTTCTTCCGGCGGCTTCGCTGCGTGTGATCGGCTCCTGCTCGGTTTTTCTGGCGTTTTCGGCAGGTTAATCCATATGTTTTTGCGGGCTTTTCGGCGTGCATTCGCCGGGTTTTGCGGTTAGTTTTCGGCGGGTTTGCGGCGACCTTTTCCTGCAATTCGGGGACCCTGTAGTGCTTGCTGAATACACTGCAGGGCCGCTGAAATGGGATCGGCAAAATGAACCGAATTGAAGAGAACGAAAAGTCACCGAACGTGCGGTGACTTTTCGATTGTCTTTGAATTACCCTGTATGTGTATATGTCATGCCATTTAAAAAAACAAACGGCAAAAATGTGAAAAAAAATTAAATTCTGTTAAAATTTTAATAAAATAAACCACTCTTTTTTTTTTCTTCACAATTAGGCCGGGGGCACACTAGGCGTTTTTTTCTGCGCACTAGCGCACGTTGAAACGCACTTCCGGCATTGCGGTGTCCACTCGATGCCCACCGGCCCCCCCTCTGCGTTGCAAAGTGCGATCCTCGGAGGATCGCGCTTTGCAGCCCCGTCGACGCTCATCCTAGCGCATCAATGGGGAGGATCTCTAGACGCAAGCATGCTACACGCGCACGTAGTGCGCACGCACAAGCATGTGACCGGCCCCGTCGCAGCATCACAATGCTGCGATGAACGCCGGTAAGTGTGTTTCAACGTGCGCTAGTGCGCAGAAGAATACGCCTAGCGTGCACCTGGCCTAAATCATGATAATGTTCGTGGTTATATAAAGCACCCATTCAGAAATGGGGAAAAGTTTGCAATGGGGAAATGGGGAAAGTTAGGCTTTTTTTTTTTTCAAAATGCAAAATCTGAATTTTGACATTTGTGCTCCAGGGGTGGTCCCACGGCAAGGTCTGTCTTCTCAGGAAGACTTCAAGGAAGTCGGACCACTGTGGGACTTTGACTGAAATGACCACAATATCCCTTAAGGTTGCGTGTAAACTGCGATCCGCGAGGAACCTCACACATACAACGTCTGCAGCTATCTGCCAATGCCACCAAATGGATGTAGTTAAAAAATATGCAAAAAAAAGTATTTGCCCGCTGTTTTAAGTGAAACAGTAACAATTGCTTGAGGTTTGGTCATTAATTCAGAGCTTCGTGTAGACACTCGAAAAAAATGTGTCAGGAAATGGGGCTATTTTTTAATCCTTAGTGTAAATATAGCCTAACCCAACGGGATATATGAAAAGTAAGGGATTGTGACACCAAGGAACAGAATCTTTATTCACTGCGAGATTGACAGTGTACCAAAAATAAGCTTAGTGCATGTAGATAAAGAGTGAAAAATTAAAAAATGAATACTCCAAGTGCAAAGACGCACAATGAGTATCAGTAACACAGCTGAAGACTCAGAGGCAAAATGATTTATGACCAATCTATAATATAATTGAGTAAGGCTTGGCGTGTCCGTCGCCAAGCCTTACTCTGCGCATGCGCGCGCAACCAGCGGCAGTTGGTTGCGCGCGCATGCAACCGCCGCGGCACGAGCCGGCTGTGCACTCGCCGCGGCGGTTACAAGATGCACACAGCAGCCGAGTAGAGGCTGCGCTCGCAGCCTCTACCCGGCTGCCGCGCGCGTCCAACCCCCGAGCGGCGAAGGGAAAGTTCCCTCCGCCGCTCGGGGGTTGGATGCGCGCGGCAGCCGGGTAGAGGCTGCGCTCGCAGCCTCTACCCGGCTGCCGCGCGCATCCATCCCCGAGCAGCGAAGGGAAAGTTCCCTTGCTTCCGCTCTTTGAAGGACCCAAGCCGCGGTCACGTGACCGCGGCTTGGGTCCTTCAATGACCGGAAGCGGCGGGAAACTTTCACTTTGCCGCTCGGAAGGTAAGTATGAGGAGCTCATGGGGCGGCTGTCCGAATGCCGATAGAGCATTCGAACAGCCGCCCCATGTCTGGTCTGGGGTCTGAGCTGGGGCATATAGCCATGAGAGGTGGGGGCCAAATATCCATGATCTGGGGCAGTATCCACGTGCTGGGGCAGTATCCACGAGCTGGGGCAGTATCCACGAGCTGGGGCAGTATCCACGTGCTGGGGCAGTATCCACGTGCTGGGGCAGTATCCACGAGCTGGGGCAGTATCCACGTGCTGGGGCAATATCCACGAGCTGGGGCAGTATCACGTGCTGGGGCAATATCCACGAGCTGGGGCAGTATATCCACGTGCTGGGGCAGTATCCACGAGCTGGGGCAGTATATCCACGAGCTGGGGCAGTATATTCACGTGCTGGGGCAGTATATCCACGAGCTGGGGCAGTATATTCACGTGCTGGGGCATATATCCACGTGCCTGGGCAGTATATCCACGTGCTGGGGCATATATCCACATGCTGGGGCAGTATATCCATGTGCTGGGGCAGTATATCCACGAGCTGGGGCATATATCCACGAGCTGGGGCATATATCCACGAGCTGGGGCATATATCCACGAGCTGGGGCAGTATATCCATGAGCTGGGGCAGTATATCCACAATAGACTGCCCTCTGGGCAGGCTTTCCACCTTGTGTAAATATAATGAAAAACCACCTGAGCAATAGTGCTACTCTAAACGGCAACCCCTCCGTTACCTTAACAGTACGTCTGCCTACTTGGCTGGTAACTGTATGTAGCGGAAGCTTCTTAAACTTTGTGTGCGGACTATTGTGTTTTTTTCACTGTGGCTCAGGCTTGGACAGAGACATGCAGCCTGTCACCGCTGTGGGGGAATCCCCCTCCCTCTTTTCCCTGTCTCTTGATTGGCAATAGGAAGTTGTTTAAGACAGGAAGACTGAAGAGATTGCAAAGGATTGTGGAACATGTATTTTCAAGTACAGAGAGCCTAATGCAATTTGTCAGGAAGAAAACTATGCCTCCCAGCAGTGTGAGGGGGAGCCCGCGTTTTCCAGGGAAGGAAGTGCATGTGCGGTACAGAGAGAAGCCAGAGAGGGTGAGACTGACAGAGTGGACGGTCCTGTGTTGTGGATCGTGCATTCAGTGGCCCTCATGTGTTACCAGTGTCAGAGAGTGACAGGTGTATCCTGCGGTGAAGAGATCCAGCTGTCTTCATGCATCCAGCGGAGAAGAGATCCTGCTGCCCTCGTGTGTCCAGCGGAGAAGAGATCCAGCTGACCTCATGTGTCCAGCGGAGAAGAGATCCGGCTGTCTTCGTGTGTTCTGCGGAGAGGAGATCCGGTGGTTTCTTGTGTGTTTCCAGTGCTAGAGATAGCGATAGAGCTACCGTCAAGCCGGGAAGGAGTGAGTGTATCTAACGGAGAGAGGTATTTGGCTACCCTGCGTGAGTTGGTATTGCTAACTTTATTGTTCGGTCTAGTTCTACTGCCCACGCAGCTCCATCTAAAAGGAAGCTTGTTGCAGTTACAAATTATGTTACCCTGTGACACTTTGCGAAGATTTCTTTCTCACATTGTGGAATACAAATATGGTTTCACGTTAAAGGTACCCAACGACAGAATTCAAAGGGCCCCATCGCTAGCAGACTCGCAAATTTGTGTAATTTCCACTATCCAGTGGTTAGGTAGAATCTATAAGGTTTAGATAGGTTACTGATATTGGTCACGTCAATTATAGTCTATAATTGAATCGCATTGAAGTATTGTAAGGCTTACTGTTTTGTTCATTCATGATTTTGTTGACTAGTGAATGGTAAATCACTCCCATTGATATTGTTATACTGTTGATTACTTTGTTCTACAGAGGGGCTGCTCGCTGGTCCTAATAAACCCCTTTTTATTTATAGTATAACCTTGTCTTGGTGTTACTTGGCACCGGAGGTGGAGGTAGGTGATCAATGGAGTGAGACAGAAGGCCCGTCAAATATAGTGGCTCTCGCGGGAGTAGCGCTACACGTATATGGGGGTAAAGTAAAAAAAAACGTGCACAATTGTATAGAACTCTCTATTAACTCGGCAGTTCGTGCTGCCTACTTAACTGGTAACTATTGTTAAAGTTTGAATGAGACTGTGACGTGGAGCAGGAGAAAAATCATAGGATCAAGAGTCCTGTCCACCTCGGCCACATATTTAAGGGCATCGGCATCTAATACCAGGACCGAAAACGCACGCAGGAGCCAGTTTTAATGAATGGGGCCATTTTGCTGAATGGGTCAGTAGTTAATGTTAATTACTGGGGTGCAATAAGGGTCATGGTATTTATTTTTGGAATTTTAGCAAAGATTACAGAGGTTCAAAACATATTAAGTAACTTTCGGAATTATTTTTCGTTCTCAAATAATACATTTATTACATTAATTTATGCTAAAATACTAGTTTAATACTGCATACTATGTTACATGCATGTTTTTGGGGGTATACTCTGTTGGGGAGATCTATAAATATAAGGTACATGTGTTTATTTGCTATTCATTGGTATCGCTACATCCCTCTTGCTTGTTAATACTACATACATTTTATATATGTTCGTTTGGCTCAACGTTCCTCATTTATTTAATTACTATGTGAAAATGGAAAAAAATTACAATCGTGCCAGAAAAGAGAAATAACACCATCCGAACTTCATGAATTCCACTTTTCTTTTGATTCTACGTAATCGGATTCTTCGCTTTTATTTTCCTTATAGACCCTGAGTCTAAATTATATATTTGTATAATAACGCACACAGTAACTTTATATAATGCTAAATATTATTTTCTGTCATCTACTATGCAATACATTCTGTTTTCCAGTCCTGTTCCGGGTCGAGATCTGTCACCAGAAATACTGGAGGCACAGTTACTACTGTTCTTGTTGGTCCTATAATTAGACAAGGTGAGTGACGCCATGGACTAAAGTCCTCAGTTTGTTTGAGAGAAGGCACGGGGACTTACCTGGAAAAATAAATCTCACAGGTTTAGGCTGAGGGAGGGATGATTTGCAGACTCTTCTTTCGTATAGGAATACCTCAGTAAAGAAATGAAATAAATAATGAATGTAATTTGTGGAAAAGCTTCTTTCATTGTACTGAATTTTAAAATCATTAGCACGACCTTTAAGACTATAAGCTCACTCGAAACTGACAAAAGTCTTTAGATGAGCATTAAAACATTTACAATAGCGGCGTTCCGGTTATTTGCTTTAAATAATAATAATCATGTTCTAATTATGTTTTGTTATTATTGTGTTATTATTAAATTCTAGTTGAATCTGTGACTGAAACCTCCACAAAGTCATCCACACTAACAGACAATGGTGAGTTATCACAAATGCATAACATGAATGTGCAAGAAATATCATTGGAAAGGGCATAATCAGAGCCGCCATCAGGGGGAGACAGCTACATATATTGGCTCCAGGGGTTCCTGGTCCCTCCCAAACCCTGTGCCACTTGTGAAAATACAACAGATGTAAGGATCCATTCATTCCACCCAAGGTTGGCCCACCAAGATGCCTACAAATTTTCCGATGGGCTGCAATCATCTGGAGCCAGTAAGAACACTCTGACTCATAACTGAGGGAGCGATTAATATGGTCTGCTGCAGCAAGTAGAGCTGTGGAGCGAATTCTCTCCCATCAAGAACACTTTTATATCCCAATGCTAGACCAATACAGTAAACAGAAGAGGAGGCAAAATGTTTTATTTTTAATTAATTTACTGAAATGGGCAGCCGAGAAGAAGAGGGCCCGAATGGGGGTTCGGTAAAAGGGCCCCAAGCTTTAAATGGCAGCCCTATGTATAATAATCTTTTCTTGTCAATACCTTCTATTGACTAATCAACCTTGTATTAGTAATGATAAAGAATGGGAAATTCATATTATATACATAGTACATATTTATTAGACTACATCTTAACATAGCAGATTACAGCACACAGAGACTGTTCAACCAAGAAAGATTTTTAATATGCAGAAAATGGATTACATCAATGTTTCAGTGCCGTGGGACTTTTCGCATCTTGTTCTTGCATATAATACTCAAACTCCCATACTTATAAAATTCATATCAAAATGTTAATCCCTGTAATAGATGTACTTTCAGTATTGAGTATGTGCATGGTATTTATTAAAAAAAAAATTCTGTAACGACAACATTCATATATTTTTTTTCTCACCATTCAGGAATATCTGCTACACTGGAACATCAAACCTCTGTAATCATCCTCCTTGCGGGATTATTGTTTATCATATTAAACTAGCAGGATACTCACATATTGTATGATGGAAAATAACGCAATCGAAATTCAAACACCTAATATATATAATACATGCTTCTTAAATTCATTTTTTAAATCATGATTTATTTTCTGAAATTCTAATGCTCAGATAATGTTTCACATTATAAACTGTAAATTGTAATCCCTGAAATGCAATTATTAACCCCTTTACACCACCAGAAACCGTGTGTTTTGGAGTGTCATAAAATAATGTGTAAATGTATTTTTTTGTGTTAAGATGTATACACATAACATTATATAAGCATGAGAAAATGAAAATTTATTTAATTTATTTTGTGTAATAAATAAAAAAAGTGACATAGTAAGGGAATTACATAGTAATGAATCCAAATACATTCCAGTAGACATGTGCACAGCACAAAATTTCGTTTTGAACTAATGGATTAGTCCTAAAATACAATTTATTTAGTTGCTAAAGAAATTCGTTTTCAGTTCTTTAGTATGAAAACTAATTTCATTCTTTCGAAAACCAGTGGATACCATTACTATTGTAGTGGCTCCTCAGAGGGCTGAGATCGCTGCTTGTTACAGTATCTCTCACTCTCAGCACAATGTGCCAGGCAAAGCTGTTACAGTAAGTGACTGCTGCTCATCACAGCGCTCAGAGTTTCAGTAAAACTAGTAAATAATATTTTATATATAAGAGGTTATAACAATATTAGTTCCTTGTTTTACTGAAACTGAGCGCTGTTACAGTCAGTTACTGTAACAGCTGAGCATGATACATTGTACTGAGAGATAATATAACAAGCAGCCGACCTCAGCCCTCAAAGCCACTGGATTTAAAGAGCTAAAAAAAAGGCTCCTCTCTGTATAGTGTATAGAACATCCTCCTGCATTAATTAATACCCCTCTCTGTATAATGTATACAACATCCACCTGCATTAATTAATACCCCTCTCTGTATAATGTATAGAACATCCTACTGAATTAATTAAATGTCTCTCTCTGTATAGAACATCCTCCTCAATTTATACCTTTCTCTGTATAATGTATTTAACATCCTCCTGCATTAATTAATGCCCCTCTCTGTATAGAACATCCTTCTGCATTGGCATGTGGAGGGTGCAGAACTTCGGAATGCAATGCTTATCCAGCACAGGAGAGGTAACTTTTACTTAAACTTTGAATCTCTGTGGGGGAGACACAGGAATATAAAAGCAGGGGAGAGGGAAAATATTAACGTAAATCGGTCTGAAAGCTCAGAGAAGAGATGACTGGTGCAAATTTATTTTTATAATAAAATAAAGCACTTTAAATCCAGGGAAAACATTCAAATAAATCACACTGAAGGCTCATAAGGACAGAGTAACTGTGAGAGCTGGATACTAAATGTAACAGACGTAAAAAACCCTTTATAACAAGCAGCACTGGGAGAGAAGAGGGACTTTATATAAAATGTGTATTATAGGTGAGGAAAGGGGGATAGTGCTCTGGATAATATAAAATGTATCAGACTTAAGCCCCTATTATGCAGAGCGGGAGGGGAGATAACACACGTTTTCTAAAGTCCCTTTCTTCTCCCAGCGCTGCTTGTTATAAATGTTTTTTTGTGCTGCAAGTGAGTATTCTGGAGCTCTATCACTGTCAGATTTTCGGGTAGGGGTCGGGAAGGATTACGCATACAAACCTTTTCTTTAGCTTTGCGATGTTGCGCTCTTCATTGCTGGTCTCCTTCACTCATCAATGTAATATCACAAAAAGGACTGAAACTAAAATGTAGTGCATTTTATTTTAGTTTCTTTCATTTTTTGTACTGAGCAGTTTCGTATCTCTTGAGTCAAATGAAAACTAAATTATCCCAAAATTCGGACTAAATCGTTTTAGTACTAAAACGAATGCACATGTCTACATTCCAGCAACATTAGAATAGTAAATCAAAGATCGTACACATTTGTATGTATTACACAAGTACAGTAAAACATAATATGATGCTACAAGTACCATGTAAGATGAAAATAAACTAAAGCAAGTCAATGCAGATATGCAAAATAGACATATTAGCTGCTGTCATCGCTTGACTCGTTCATAATGTTGCAGAGTGTGAAACCGGAAACAAGGCAACGCCACACTCTCTACACATGTAACGGCTTTCTTTGTGTATGCATTTGTCTTTCTTCTTGCTGGCACAACATACACCCTGCAATGCCTAGTGGGATACGCCTTACTTTCAGTGGGAGGAATATAACATGGAAAGTGCCTGTAATGTAATTTTGGGTTCATGATGGAACAGTTTGAAAACTACAAATGAGTTGTATGCCATGATATCTAACAAGTGTTCGTAAAGGTTTTTCTACCACTTCAAAGATTTTCTGGTTGAAAATAGGGTTCAATCATGTGGTCTTTTTTATCAACACCCCCCCCCCATAGCATAGTTATAGTCCACAATCATTTTTGTTTTTCCTACAGATCTGCCTGTCTCAAGATTTCTTTTAGAAGTTGCAACGAGGCTGGCATCACGCATTGTATACAACATGCTAGCATCTCGTTTGCCTTTCCACTTCAGTGCAGTGATAGACAATATTATATTATGAACATATAAGATTATGAACGTGGCATGCCTTTCCTCCTCAACCTCACAGTACTAAATGCATCGGTTTTCCTGTCAACCAATTCATTGAACAGTGAAGGAGAAGAATAAAAGTTGTCAATTATAACACAGTACCCCATACCAAGTAAGCCTCCCAGAAGAGATAGAACAATTTGCCCAATGGAACTAGTACGTGAGGTTGTTGTTTTACCAGTGTGAATTCTAAAATTCCACAGATATCCTGATTGACTATCACAGAGCTCATACATTTTGATTCCAAATTGTGATCTTTTTGTTGGAATATATTGTTTCCATCCTAACATTCCTTTCCATTGCAATAAACTCTCATCAACAGGACGACAGGTCTTATTTTGCATAATTTGACAGAGTCATCATGTGCAGTGTTGTCAACGAAATGCAGGAACTGTCTGATTGCCAGAAAACGAGTGGACTCATGACTAAAGCAAAAAATTCTCTGCTTCGAGGTGTTTATATTTGTTTTTAGATCTCTTTTTGTTTATTTTGTATATAGATGTTAGGTGTCTCTTGTATAGGTTGTCGGAGAGTTTATTCAAATAAGAAATTTATACGAGATATAAACAATAATAAAACTATCTCGCCCACATTTCTCAGAAAGTCTCCTGAGTCTATTTCCACTTGTGCATTTTGTTTACAAAAATATAACCGCAACCAAACTATGAAACAAGGTAAAAATATACATATTTATTACGTATGCAAAAATTATTTATTCTCACAACCAAAATCAAGGATTTATAAAAAACAACAACTGTCAGCACACAGATTTCTAGCTTTATTTAGAATATATTAGTAACTCAGCATCATAATTAATACGATTTACTTTGATTAGTTAGTAACTAAACACAAATGGTTAGTACAACTTAATAACCATTTCTGGAAAGAAAACATGTAATTCCCAGCAAACAAATATTCAAAACAAGCTAGTAAACCTGTATATATGCATATATGTATACACATATATATATCTCTGTGCTACCTGGATCAACAAAAAGATGAAGCTATTTAGAATGATAAGTAAGAAAAACTTATTTATTGAATCCTCCCCTAATGACAAGAATTAAGCTTCTAATCTTATGCTTTTTAAATTGTAGGTTATAAAATCCCTGCTTAGTAATTCATTCACAATAGCTCTTCCAATTTCAATATATATATATATACACGTATATATTGCAACAAACAGTTAAGATGAATTAATATCCTTTTGTCAGACACTTCTCAGATTTCTATACTGCAGGTTAGAAATATATCAAAGTTTCCGATCTAGCAATATATCTGAGATAAATCTCATTCTATATCCATTGCAATATACGCACTTTTATATATATATATATATATATCTGCATTAATTCCACTTAAATTCCTTTCATACTTCACCTGTTTCAAGATCTTTTCAATCCTTTCCGCGAACTATGTATGATATCAGTGGATGTAATGAGTAGACATGTGCACAGCACAAAATTTCATTTTGAACTAATGGATTAGTCCTAAAATGCAATTTATTTAGTTGCTAAATAAATTCGTTTTCAGTTCTTTAGTATGAAAACTAATTTCATTCATCCGAAAATCAGTGGATACAATTACTATTGTAGTGGCTCCTCAGAGGGCTGAGATCGCTGCTTGTTACAGTATCTCTCACTCTCAGCACAATGTGCCAGGCAAAGCTGTTACAGTAACTGACTGCTGCTCATCACAGCGCTCAGAGTTTCAGTAAAACTAGTAAATAATATTTTTATATATAAGAGGTTAGAAAAATATTATTTCCTTGTTTTACTGAAACTCTGAGCGCTGTTACAGTCAGTTACTGTAACAGCTGAGCCTGATATATTGTACTGAGAGATAATATAACAAGCAGCCGATCTCAGCGCTCACAGCCACTGGATTTAAAGGGCTAAAAAAAAAGGCTCCTTTCTGTATAATGTATAGCAGGGGTTAAAATTTCCACTCGCCCTTTCGCAATTTGCGAGTAGAATTTGGCAGGGGGCGAGAGAAAATTGGTCTGTAATACCTTTCAGGTGCTAGTGTTGGCTCCATGCTGACACCAGCACTAATCAGGGCTTTTTTCCTGCCGGCTAGTCATTGTTTGCTGGAGGAGGGATTCATATCCCTTCCTTTCAGGCTTTGAAAATAAATACTGTGTCTGCCCCCCACCTTGTGCGGGTCCTCCATGATGCTGTCCAGTGGCCCCCCATTGATGATGTCACAACAGAGACCATGTGACATCTCATCTCTTCCTGTACTCCCCGGCAGTTGTACAGCATGTCAGGCAGGGGCAGGTCACACCCTCACAGAGGGGAATCTGGATGGAAGGCAAGAACAACAGGCAATGGTGCCTCCTCAAGGCAGCATGTTGGAAAGTGCCTGTGCAAGAAACAATCTCTACCTGAGGTATGATCACCTGAACCCCCCCCCCCTCGGAAGAAGGGGGAAATTACTTTATTTGCCAAACAAGAAACATATTTTCTTAATATAAACCCCAGAAAAAAATACTTTCTTATTGCCCTTTATTTTGTGTGATGTGTGCTATTTAAATTGGCAGTGGGAGCCAGGAAGGAGTTAAATGTAAAAATGTGTGCAGCCCATTGTTTGCAATGTAGTGCTCCCTCACCTCAGTTGTGATCAGGTGATTCCACTTAAACAGAAACTAGGCAGGAAATCACAGAGCTGTCTGGTCCACTGGCCCCTCTGCCACTGCCCCCAAGAGGAGAGGACTTTCTGCCACTATCTGTAGATCCACAAACTCGGCACATTCCCTGATCACAGCTGAGGTGAGCGGACACTGCAGGGGGGGTCTCAGGGAGGAATGCATGGGAAGTAATCAGCTCCTCTAAATTTTGCAGTTAACTCCTTCCTGGCTCTCCTTGCCATTTTAAACAGTGCACAAATCACAAATGCATCCACACACTGACAGGGTTATTCAGAGAGCGGTGAAAAGCAGGAGAATGACTGGAGAACTGAAAATTCTAGGTTAAAATCTTTCAGAATTGCCTATTTTGACCTAGAATTTTCAGTTCTCCAGTAATTCTCCTGCTTTTCACCACTCTCCGAATAACCCTGTGACTCTACAGTGGGGACACAGCCTCCTTAACACAACTTCTATACAGCCCTTCTTGGTCCCAAATCAACCAATACCTCACAGCACCCACAAATTTATACAGCCCCCATATGTAACCACAGCCCCCATATATAAATGCAGCCCTCATGTCACACATTATTACACAGTATTACTGTGAGTTTAATTGGTGTCGAGCTCTGTGATAAGCATGGGTGTGTATTGTGGGAATAGTTTGGGGGGGGTAGCAGCATATCATCTTTGGACCCAGGCAACACAATGTCATGGTCTGGTCCTGGCTGTATACATTGGCTGCACGCTGCCCTGCACCCTCCATATATTAGTTCTACCATAGAAAATAATGTAACACTGGCATCGCTAGCCTGCAACACACACGTTCAGCGCAAGGGTTTACAGGGCATAGAATGTTCTCATTCCACACCCCCTGCACCTCACCACACACACACAGGCAGGCGCAGGAGCCCTTGCACTGCCTTACATCCAGGGCTGAGTGATGCAGAGAGCCCTGGACCATATGAAAAGCCCTGCAGGGCTATCTGTAATGTTTAAATGATCACCATCTGTTCTGGATGGTGACCGGTTAATTGGAATCAGAGAGGATCTCCAATACAAACCCCCCTGTATAATACCCATCATCCACTGAATGGATTCAGTGAATAACGGGATTTACTGAAACAAACGTCCCTTCAGTGCCATATATATTTTACATAGAGCAGTGAGTCTCGCTGCAAGGAAAATGTGCAGCATGGGACTGGGTAAGGTAGGTTAACTGATGGCGAGTAACATAGAAGACCTGGCTAGTAGCTCAGGACCTGAAATTTTGAGCCCTGATGTATAGAACATCCTTCTGCATTAATTAATATCCCTCTCTGTATAATGTAGATAACATCCTCCTGCATTAATTAATACTCCTCTCTGTATAATGTATACAACATCCACCTGCATTAATTAATGCCCCTCTCTGTATAGAACATCCTACTGCATTGGCATGTGGAGGGTGCAGAACTTCGGAATGCAATGCTTATCCAGCAGAGGAGAGGGAACTTTTACTTAAGCTTTGAATCTCTGTGGGGGAGACACAGGAATATAAAAGCAGGGGAGAGGGAAAATATTAACATAAATCGGCCTGAAAGCTCAGAGAAGAGATGACTGGTGCAAATTTATTTTTATAATAAAATAAAGCACTTTAAATCTAGGGAAAACATTCAAATAAATCACACTGAAGGCTCATAATGACAGAGTAACTGTGAGAGCTGGATACTAAATGTATCAGACGTAAAAAAAACACTTTATAACAAGCAGCACTGGGAGAGGAGAGGGACTTTATATAAAACGTGTATTAGATGAGGAAAGGGGGATAGTGCTCCTGGATAATATAAATTGTATCAGACCTAAGCCCCTAGGCTATTATGCAGAGCGGGAGGGGAGATAACACGTTTTATTAAGTCCCTCTCTTCTCCCAGCGCTGCTTGTTATAAATGGGTTTTTACTATCCAGCCGTCCTCTGTCTTTAGCTTTCAGTGTGATTTATTTGAATGTTTTCCTTCTCCAGCTGCTTTTATCATCTTGTCTGCCTCATAGACATGCAAGGGTTAACCCCTTCACTGCTGAGCCATTTCACGTCTTAAAAAAACACATTTTTATTTTTTTTATTTCTATTGTTATTATTTTTATTCTTTACTTTACACATGGTCATGTTTGGTATCATTGAAAAGGCCATGCTCTGGCCTTTCTAATGATACCAAACATGATCCTGCTAGCTGAAAACAGTTGTGAGCTATTGGGGTTCAAACAAATCCCTATCTTTCCTTAGGAGTCAATGAGGACGTTCCCCACACGTCCTCAGCAGTGAAAGGGTTAAGTAAAGGTTTCCTCTCCTGTGCTGGCTGTCTGTGCTGCAAGTGAGTATTCTGGAGCTCCCACTGGCAGATTTTCAGGTAGGGGTTGGGAAGGATTACGCATACAAACCTTTTCTGTAGTTTTGCGATGTTGCACTTTATTACTGGTCTCCTTCATTCATCAATGTAATATCACAAAAGGGACTGAAACTAAAATGTAGTGCATTTTATTTTAGTTTCTTTCGTTTTTTGTCCTGAGCAGTTTCGTATCTCTTGAGACATACTAAAACTAAAGTATCCCAAAATTCGGACTAAATCGTTTTAGTACTAAAACGAATGCACATGTCTAGTAATGAGTTAAATGGAGATTGTGTGAGACTTTTGTGAGAATATTCTAAGATGTTATGAGTATATGTCAATCTTAGTTTCTTTGTCTCTTTCCTTGAGCCTCTCCATGGGCATGGCTCGTGGGATGAGTGAGAGAGAGATGAGTTCGTGAGTAAAAGAAAAGAAACTGAATAACTCTGCTCTCTGTGGCTACATAGATATAGAGTGTTTGACATCACTTATCACGTGCTTCTAATTAGCATATACATATATTGTGGCTATAGTCAATGATATTCAATGATGACCGCCAACTCGCATTATAACACTACAGGGGAGTGTTGATTTAAAAATGAAACTACATCATTTAATTCTATTTTATATTTAATTTATTTGACATAGGTCATAAGTCAATCTACTCTTTTCTAGAACCTTGTATTCAGACAAATCTCGGTTTCTCTTTAGGCTTCTGTCTCTAACTGTCATATTTAATTTAAGATCACAGATTCTCTACCCTATTTCAAGGTTTGTCTTCAGTTTAATCTTATCTGTTAAAATATAAATTCCTCTACTTTTAAACTAAAAATAATTCTAAATCTTCAGTATATACCAACATAGCACTACTACAAAATATATTGGAGCTACTAAACATAAATTTAATATATACTTGTGCATAGATATATATTTGTTCATAGATATATTTTTTAGAGACCTTAGTAAAATATATTTTATTCAAGGCCTTCTTATCGAAGCAAACAAATATAAATCTGTCTTTTGACATGTCTTAGCACTTAGTCTATATCGTCTTCATATCTACACAATTATATTCTTTTTGAAAACACACACACAAATCTTTTATACCTTCTTAATACTTTTAAACTTTTTATGACCTCGTCATTTCAATGTAGGTGAAAGGTAATTCAAGAAAAAATTTTTATAGAAGAAAAAGATAGATGAGAACGAATATTACACAAAATGGCGACAGGATCCATTTTGTTTTCCTATGAAAATACCCGACAAGGTCGACCTGAAACATAGGACCAATCTTATGCTAGGGTCAGATGAGCACATTTTCTATAGACTGTGCGTGTCATATCCTCAGCCCCTGCTGCGCTGCCTGGGGGGTCTGGACAAGGTCCTGTGCCAAGGGCTGGCCAGCTGCCAGCACTGGGGAATGGCCGAGCGGTGTCCAAGGGGGCGGGGCCTAGCATGGTAACGAGGAGCCACCGGGTTTAAAACATGGCGCGTGGAGTTGCCTCGTCGCCCTGTTGTGGAGTCTGTTTCCCGCATCGCTAACCATTGTGTATATTGATTTTCTATTGCCAACCCGTTTTCTGGATACGATCCCTGCTCCTGCTTTTTGACCTGGCTTGTTTTGACTATTCTCTTGCTGCTCGATTTATGATCGCCTGTGTGGTGCTTCGGTGGTTTAACCCCATGCTTGCCGCTGAGGTGTTTACACGTTGCTGGGATATTGTCCCTTCTAGAGTGTGGGTATTGTCTGTGGCCTCATTAGGTTCCTATACCCAACCCAGGGCTCATGTTCTCCAGCCATATATGTTTATAAGAACTGCGACCAAAAGGTACTGTTTATCTGCGGCTCATGTTCAGTGTGCTCTAACGATCAAAAAATACTCGATACTGTACTCACAACAGACCCTGTTGCTACTGAGTATCTTAAGGTACCGCTGATCTGCTCCCGATTATCAGAAAATGTTAAAGCAGCATATTTCCTGACTGCCCTGCAGTCCGCGCACTTCACCAACTGTCTGACGTATCTGTGTATTTCTGAACGTGCTCTAAGTAGTCTATTGGTCTCGAAACCTTTAGTGCTTAGTAGCAACTCAGTGTTTTGTTCATCCTCGCCTCAAGTGTATAATCCTGCGTATGCCAAGCAGTGTTTAAACGTCAAAAAGATTTGTCAGTCCTTAAGGATCTCAACTCCGCTACTCTCTAGTAGGAATGAGACAAACACCCCCGTGTTCGGTTCGCATTCAAACTTGAACAATTTCAAAAGTTCGAGTTCGAACACGAACACGAACCGAACTCAATGCAAGTCAATGGAACTCAAAAGTTCGATTTTTAGAGTGCCCTCCAAGAGGGCATATATGCAAGATATTTGCCATAAAAGGTGTATGGGGGTCCGGGTAGTGCCCTGGGGGACAGGAAACAAGGACAAAAAGTTTTAAAAAATACGTTTTTAAAGGAACAGTGAATTTTCCATAAAATAAGGGTTAGAAATAAAAACGAAATATTCCTTCAAATATCGTGCCTAGGAGGTCCCCATAACCTGCCCGTGAAGTGGCGGATTTGTAGGATGTATAGAAATATCTCCATCAGAGACCCACACACGACACCTAGCCACCCTTAAGGGGTTACAATGCACAGGGACTGGCTACTATTCTGTTAGATGAGGGAATGTATTATATGTATATAGCAAGGTATATATGACAATGGATAGTCAGAGACTCTAGGGACTCAGCTTGTACGCTTTATGATAGACATTTTCACGTTGTGTTGTGTTACTAATGTAGAAGCAGCAAGTCCTTCCACCACGCTTGCACCAAAACTATAGATCTAACACAATAGTAATTGTATGCTCACATAGGCCCTTCGGGAGAGGTACATGACATACAAATACTGGAATATTACGTTTAAATCTAAGGAGTGTGATAAAGATTTTATTAAGCCCTTGATGACAAATGACGTAACATCTACATCATTAATGATTGGCTTTACAGAGCCCTGGTCCTTAAGGGGTTAAACAGCATATCAGAGGAACATGTAGTAGAAATGAACACTTCTTAGAATTCAGAAGCACAGTGTTCATACATGTGCAGGATCCACACCCAGTCTGCAGGCAATGTATCAAATTCATGAGACCAGACTAATTAGAAGCACATGTTATTTCCAAACACTAATTAACACCTGTTGTTTACGCCGTTTGAGAGCCCTGCTGTAAGCACATGTCATTTAGAGGTGAGAATCTTTGCACCTAGACTTTAGGCAGACTGTAAAGCATGCTTTCCTTGTAAGCTAGAAAATCCACATCACCCATTGCAGCATTTTAAAGATGAAACACACAGGCGGCGCAAAAAAATCCTATGCAAGCCTCATGCACAGTATGCCAGGGGTCTCAAACTCACGGCCCCCAACATGATTTGGACTACAAGTCCCAGGATGATTTCAGTGCAATAAATGGCGAGGGAATCCTGGGAGTTGTAGTTCAAAAACATCAGGGGCACCAGAGTTTGAGAGCCCTGCTGCGAGCACATGTCATTTAGGGGTGAGAATCTTTGCACCTAGACATTAGGCAGAGCAGACTGTAAATGTGGCATGGTAGCTTTAAACGCACATGTAAAGTTATTGTAGGGTACTGAGCGGTGAGTATCACCTCCAGCCAGCAGATGGCGTGAGCCTGGTTGGGAGTGGAGGGTCCTGTACCAGGAAGTGTTGGGCTCTATGGTTAATCTCACTGGTGCATGAGGAGACTGTAAACACCTTATGCTATTACAAGAGTTTAAAGCATTGTTTTTTACTTCATACAGGTAAACCCAGTATAAGCATAGATCCAGCAAGCAGCATAAGCTTGAAGTGTGTGTGAAGCCATAACAAGAGAGTGTGTCATTTTCTGTGTATCTGTTCTGTAAATAGTTTTGTTCTGCTCTGTTAGTTAGCTATGTGGTCTGTGCAGTAATAGTACAGGTAAAAAAGAACTGTGCACATAAACTGCATGTCTAGTATAGAGTAATATTGGTAAAGGACATTTTCTGTTATGCTCTATGGTTAATGTCACTGGGTGCATGAGGAGACTGTAAACACCTCATGCTATTACAAGAGTTTAAAGCATTGTTTTTTACTTCATACAGGCACACAAGTTAATAAACGGTCTGTAACTGAAGAACAGAGTGTGCGTTTCTTGATTGCAAACGTGCAGCATAAAGCATGCTTTCCTTGTAAGCTAGAAAATCCACATCACCCATTGCAGCATTTTAAAGATGAAACACACAGGCGGCGCAAAAAATCCTATGCAAGCCTCATGCACTCTAAGCACATGTAATTTTGAGGTGTGAAAGTTTCAGAAAAATGTACACGTGTGCAAACATTTTAAATAAAGCCAGAATAATTTTACAACAGTCACATTTGTCTGACAAACAGATAATACATTACGCTGCAGCATGTGCTGACATATCTTGGTAGATGTATGTAATGTGTGTTATGTGTATGTAACATGTTGATGCTATTATACATACCGCTTCTTGACGACGTACACAGTCCGTCCATTGCTAATCATCGCCCACATGCGTGCCTTCTTGCCCTGGGTAGTTTTTTAATTCAATATCTAATAAACCGTTGCTTATAATATTCTGCAGTAAAGAGTCTCTTTATTTCTAGATTTTTTAGCATTTTTTATACTTTTTTCAAAAAAAATTTAGAACACGCCAAAAAGTTCGAACTGCCAATGTTCGATTCGAACTCCGAACTGATCGAACCGAACAGCTCATCCCTACTCTCTAGTGGGCGCTACTCCCCCGTTACAGTGCGCTCGTGCAGTACGGATGCACTTTTTGACGGAAGACGCAGTAGTGGCCACACAGTCCGTTTATGTGACTGACGTTATTTTTGCCGGATGTAGGAGGGAAAATATATTAAAATGAAAAAAAAAATTGTCCATCAAAAATGCTGGACGTATAAATGCAGTCCTTCTGACCACGTTCCATCACTCACACACAAAGCTATACAGACAATGCGGACGTGGCGCACTCCGCACGTCCGTTCTAACAGTATTACGTTCTTGCGTAACCTGCGTCCGTTTGCCGCATCCGTCATGCGTCCACACTTCTGTGAGGACTTACTTCGTGTGTGGGGCTCCATTTAACACAATTATATGCTATTACGGACGTACTTATGTGTGGCAACACGGACATGAACACTGTGCTCGTCTGACACGAGCCTAAGTGTCTGAATCTTATGGTGATACGCTTTTCTTTTTTTGGCATACTTTTGCACATATCCATATCTAACATTCTTTATTTTGGTTTTTTGTTTTGTTTTTCTTTCTAAGCGTATACCGGGATATTTTTAGCTTTATGTATTAAAGGTTATGTTTTATCATATTTCTTATGGCTAACAATTTTATCAGAATAACTTTGGCCTGTCTAGTTTAGGGTTACCCCCCATTTGTGTTTGTTTCAGATTTTATTGGGTGACCACATGGAAAACGCACAAAGTTGTAGAGCTTGCTCAACTCTTTCCTTGTACCCAATTAGATACTTCAATCTCCTGCAAACGTGTACTCATGGAAACATGGAAAAGGGGCAGCAGCAAAAATGACCTGGCTGTATGGAACAGGCTGAATACGTCTGGTCCACACAGGCGCCCTAATAAGGAGTAGGCGCAAAAAAAGAATTTTTTGGTACATATGTATATTTATTCTCAGCCAGGTAATTTTTTGCTGCTGTCCCTTTTCCATGTTTTTCTTTTTATCCCAAAGTGGAATTGTCCCTGTTGAGGGTATAAAGTAAACCCACCATTTTCTCTCATGACTGAAAAACAGCATGAACATATGAGGTTGCTTAAAATGCAGCTTGGTTTCATTAGGTACTCGCCTGACCAGAGGAGCCTTAACGTGGCAGGTGCGCTTAAACTTTAATGGCCATTCAAGTAAACCAAAACCTCTGATTGTGTTTTGTTTCCCATGGAGCTACAGGAGTGAGCGCAAATGACTACTTTTTTCTATATTGTAGAAGATATAATAATTATTATTATTATTATTATTCTTTATTTATAAAGCGCCAGCATATTCCGCAGCGCTGTACAATAAGCACAGTATAGACAGGGTTACAATACATTGAACAACATTTGACAAACAGTACAGGAGGAGATGAGGGCCCTATTCCCGTAGGAACTCACAATCTGGGAGGGTTGGGGTTGGAAACAGGAGGAGAGGACTGTAAGGTGAGAGTGATTGATGATTGCGTCAGTGAGTTGGGTGGTAGGCTTCCCTAAATAGGAACGTTTTAAGGGAGCGTTTGAAGGAAGAGAAGTTAGGGGAAAGTCTGACAGTACGAGGGAGAGCGTTCCAGAGAGTGGGGGCTGCGCGTGAGAAATCCTGCAGTCTATCATGGGAAGAGGTGATGCGGTGAGAAGCTAGGCGCAGGTCACTGTTTGACCTTAGGGAGCGGGCTGGGGTGTATTTGGTGATTAGTGAGGACAGGTAGTGGGGAGCTGAGTTAGTGAGGGTTTTGTAGGTAAGGATAAGGATTTTGAACTTAATTCTGCAGTGGATGGGGAGCCAGTGAAGGGACTCGCAGAGGGGAGCGGCAGAGACAGAGCGGCTGGTGAGGTGAATTAGTCTGGCGGAGGCGTTCAGGATGGATTGTAGGGGGGAGAGGCGGGACAGATGGAGGCCAGATAAGAGATTATTGCAATAGTCGAGTCGGGAGATTACCAGGGCGTGTATGAGTTGTTTTGTGGCGACAGCGGTAAGAAATGGCCGAATTCTGGAAATATTACGCAGTTGGTATCGGCAGGAGGAGGAAAGAGACTTGATGTGGGGGATGAAGGAAAGAGCAGAGTCAAGTGTAACTCCAAGACAGCGAACTTGGTTTGATGGGGAAATGGTGATACCCTCCACCGTGATAGAGAAGTCAGGAGGTGGGCCTGGACAAAATGGTTAGTGTAGCATCATTGTTCATATTATCATTGAAATGTGAACAATAATGCTGTATTAATAAAGCAAAAAAAAAACTTTTTTTCTTTAGGTTTTTTATTTTTTTATTTATATATTTTGTTTTTTTCATTTACATAATATATGTAAGTATTCATTCTCCCAACACTTTAAAACAGGACAAAACCAAACCCTCAGTTTAAGTTATAGAAACGAAAAAAAATAAATGCTGAGTAATTGAACAGGTGAGAATTTTGGAATAAAACCTGGGGCAGGAGGAAATGAAATGGATACTTCTGTTAAATACAGACACATACCGAGGGCTAAACATAGATTTTGAAATAAGTCACTTTGCGTCCCAATGAACCATTTCTTGTAGTTTTGGTACTTAACCCCTTCGCTGGTGAGCCAATTCACCCCTTTGTGCTGAGCTCATTTTTACCGGTTTCGCTGATCATGTTTAAATGCGATTTGAAGTCACGTTTTATTATACAACCCAGACAAATTATATATATATTTTGGCAGGCTTGGCAGATTCATAATATATCATTATTATATGTATATGTCATGTCCTGCCTGAATACTATAACAAAAAATGCTATAAAATTTGAATTTTTAATCATCTACAGCGATTAAAAGATTTTTTTTCCTGCATGTTATAATCCCAGTCTTTGCGGTTATATATTCTATGGGGTAGGCTTGTTAAAAAAATTAGAACGTAGAACCCATTAATTTAATTATTCTTAGAAATTATACAATTTTAGGTAAAACCCCCCCAAAAAATGGTTAGTGTAGCATCATTGTTCATATTATCATTGAAATGTGAACAATAATGCTGTATTAATAAAGCAAAAAAAAAACTTTTTTTCTTTAGGGTTTTTATTTTTTTATTTATATATTTTGTTTTTTCATTTACATAGAACATGGCCATGTTTGGTATCATTGGAAAGGCCATGCTGGCCTCTCCAATGATACCAAACATTAATTCCTAGCTGCCACGGATCGGGAAATATGGGTTTAATTGGACCCCCTATCTCCACCATAATGTCATGTCTGGGGCTCAGAGGGGGCCCTGGCACCAGGCGGCACCATCGACCAGCCAGGTGCCAGGAGTTGCGCCGGCTTCCGGAGCTGGCGTGGATGGCCAGGAGGCGGGCGCAGTATTATGACGCGGACCGCCATGCTTAAAAACAGACAGCGTGATCTGGCTCGTCGCGCTGTCATGGAGTTCCTTCGTTCGGTGCTGAGTGATTCGCTGTGCGATTTACTGACTCATCTGGGCATTTGTTCAGTTACTCTGTTTTGATTGGGCTTGTATGAGAACCGCTCATGTGTACCAGTTTTGGCTATCCCTGACCACTCTGTTTCTAAGTGATTCGGCTTGTATGAGAACCACCCTTGTGTACCAGTTTTTGCTATTCTTGACCAGGGCCGGACTGGGAATAAAAATCAGCCCTGGAAAAAAAATTTAGACCAGCCCTATAGCGCTAAGTGACTTTAACGCATGCCCCATATTACAATCTGAACGCTAACAGGCTAAAAAAATACAACCCTTAGAGCATTAGTGATTGTGCTCGCTTCTGTGAGCTTACTGTACTTTGCTCTTCCAATGTTCCAATGTTAAGGATAGGGAACGCAAAGTCCTAACGCAAATTACTTCACTGATAAGGTAACGAAAAAGTTAGCCACTACTAGAAGCTGGTGCTAACTGATACCATTTCTCATGAATAACTTATCACCAGCTAAAAAAAAATCAGAGACTCACCTCTCATCCCGTGGCGAGAACAGTGGGCCATTCAGCCTCTTCTGGCCACATGGAGCAGAGTGAGACTGGGGACTAAAAGTCACCAGTCTCCCTCCTCGAATCAAGTTGCGGACCTGTAAGATCTCACGAGACGCGAGATCCTGCAGGTCATGCGGCCAGGCAGCAAAAGCCTCCATGGAGTCCTATGGACTGCATTAGCAGGTACTTGCAGTGCCGCTTAATGCTGCATTACGGGGCAGAATTCTGAATCAGCACCTGACCCGTAATATGGAGCTTACACAGGGACACTAAGGGGAAACCTGCAGATGCACATTATTCACCTTAGCATCGCCATTTTAGCACAGGGCAAGTAATACCACCCACAATCTCTTATGGAGAAAGAACACACGAAAAATAAAAGAAGCAGAAATAAAATCCTCATATATAACATAGAGGAGACATTCCATAATAATAAAATAATAATTACAGCTATCGTTACTGACCAGTCCCTGAGTTAGGCTAAAGTCCCACATATACAGGGTTATTCAAAGAGAGCCAAACTGGCACAAAAATTGTACCAAACAGGGAATTTCCCTATACGGTGCAATTTCGGGGCCATTCGGCTATTCAAAGAGCAGGCAGTTTGGCCAATTTTGTTGAATTGCCAGGGAAATACGGTGCCTGTTCGGCGTCAGTGAAATCCCCCGTAGAGAAGCAATGGTTAGTCTATTCACAGACACTGAACAGCAGAGAAATGTCAGTGAATTCGCCCTGAAGTTCAGTGGTTTCATTCAACAGGTTTAATCAGGCAAATCCCATAGGCTTCAATGCTAAAAATATTCCCATTTTATCCAAAATCTAATAAACCATTTATTCTTTTAATTTGCAGCAAAAAGTCTCTTTTTTTTTCCAGGCATTTTCATGCAGTAGTATTTTGCAAACTGCATTTAAAAGTTGGGTGTTTTTTTTTTTAAACCCGTTCAGCTGCTTGTCAGCTTTTTCTGGCTGCATTGGGCAGGCAGTCGGGTACGTTCGGCATTCTCTTCGGTGGCTTGCGGTGCATTCAGCAGTCTCGTTGGTGGCTTGCAGGTGCATTGAGCAGTCTCTTTGGGCGGCATGCAGGTGCGTACGGCAGTCTCTTCGGTGGCTGCGCTTGGCAGGTGTGTTCGGCGGTTTGCTCAGTGGGTTTGCGGTTGCCTTTGGGTTGATCTGCGGCATTCAGCAGGTTTGCAGAGTTCGACGGGTCGATTCACCGCACTTTGGGGACCTTGCGGTGAATGCTGAATTCACCGTGCGGTCTGCAAATTTACAGTCAGGTCCAGAAATATTGGGACACCGACACAATTCTAACATCTTTGGCTCTATACACCACCACAATGGAGCTGGAATGAAACAAACACAATGTGCTGAAGGGAAAATGCCCCAAGAACAAGCAGGAACTGAAGATAGTTGCAGTAGAGGCCTGGCAGAGCATCACCAGGAGGAAACCCAGCGTCTGGTGATGTCTATGCATTCCAGACTTCAGGCTGTGATTGACTGCAAAGGATTTGCAACCAAGTATTAAGAAGGGAAAGTTTGATTTTTGATTATTATTCTGTCCCATTACTTTTGGTCCCTTAACAAGTGGGAGGCACATCTGCAAACTGCTGTAAGTCCTACACCGTTCACTAGAGTTGGATGTACATACCCTCAAATTAAATCTGACAGTCTGCTGTTAAAGCACATTGTGTTTGTTTCATTCCAACTCCATTGTGGTGGTGTATAGAGCCAAAGATGTTACAATTGTGTCGATGTCCCAATATTTCTGGACCTGACTGTAACTTGTCGAAGTGAGGTGAACCAGAGAGAAATGTCAGTGACAATTCGGTGCTCTCTGAATAACCCTGATAGAGTGAACACATTAAACAGTTATTTATATAAATAGGATCAAATAAATCATATAAGAAGGAATATCAGAAAAACTCCACTAGACATCATGAATCACCCCACTGCAACTTAATTTACTCACAGTGTGCCTCTTTACCTCCCTGTCAGGACCTGAACCTGCTGCTGGAATGGAGGAGGCAGGGCCACATGGCTCCCAGCACCATCAGCCCAAAAATCAAGCAGCCTGGCGGGATTCCTCCCCTTTATCCCGGTAGGCCAGTCCAGCCCTGTTCCTGACCACTCTATTTCTAAATGATTTGGCTTATATGAGAACCGCTCTTGTGTACCAGTTTTGGCTTTCCCTGACCACTCTGTCTCTAAGAGATTTTTGCTAAACACCCTTTGGGTGCCAGTGTTGGGCAATCCTGATATGCTCGTGTTTCTTTATTGTGTATTATCAGGGCTGCCTCCGTTTAACCCTGCCCTGTGCATTCCTCATAAGATATATTTATATATATATATATAATTGTGTCTCTAGAGGTAGCCAGATTACCGACCACCTAAGGATCAGAGGGGTAGCTAGGGACTGCCTAAAGGCACTTGTGTCGTGATATATAGAGGAATACGTGACGCATAGGTGGCAGCTAGGGGTTAACTCCCGAACTGACGTCATCACGTCCCTGCGCGATGACGCCTGTAGGCGGGGGGAGATCCAGGAGGCTTGGCCGAAATCCAAGATATTGGCCACCTCTGGGAGAGGACCGCAATACAGCCCCTAAGGGGTTAAAGGCAGCCACTGCTTGGAAGGGCAGGCTGTGCCCTTCTAAGCGGTGCCAGACTTTTTTCCGTACCCTTTACCTTTGGGGAGGGAGAGAGGTCCAAAGGACCTCCCCTTCAGGCACCTTCCCTGCTCTGCTCTGCGGGAGGCTGTAGCGATCGGCCGAAATACCAGCCAATCGCTGCTGCAATGATGGGACGTGCTGTCCATAGCAGCCAAGTCCTGCTTGGCTGGACGCGCTGAGCACATCCTTAGCAGCGAAGTGGTTAATATGTATATTGTTATGTAGTAATAACTTGAGATACTTCCAGGGTGATGGGAATCTCATAATATAAATTGATAAAAGGGTCCTTTAAGAATTTTAAACATTTCACCACCATGTTGAGAGCTAAATAAAGTCCAAAGATACACATAAACGTATATGATTTTTAGGTTTTTCTAATATTCTTTCTATCCAGGATAATATTATCTACTTAAAGTACTTTGGTTTGTATTTTTGTTGGAAAATTGCAGGATTTATAATAATTCTTTTGTATAGTATAGTGATGACTATAATAGTTCAATTTAGATTTGTCAACATAGAATTATTTTTTCTCAATCTCCTTATGAAATAGTTAACTTATTCTCAATAGCATCTCTACAGCGCTTTGTATTAATACATTATTATTAATAGAATGTATATCAATACACTATTCTTAATCCTTTCACTACAAAAAATGTGTAAATTTGATTTTAAATTGGTAAAATACTTTGGAAAAACAAAAATTAGCATTTAAAACCCCTTCTGCACACTCTTTTAATGCAAGATTAGTGTGTGTCTCCAGGGGAGACATGGAATTCTTTGTGGGAAACATAGAAACATAGAATATGTCAGCAAATAAGAACCTTTCTGCTCATCTAGTTTGCCCAATTATAAGGATACTTAGCCTGGATTTATCTTTTATTTAGGACTAGGTGTTAAGCCTGCCCGAAGGGCAGTCTATTGTTGTAGAGGATCTGGCTGCTCAGTGCCCCCCCCCCAGTCTGTGTGGTGTGTGTGTGTGTGATGTGTGTGTGTATGTATGTTTGTATGTGCTGTGTGATGTGTATGTGCTGTGTGATGTGCATGTGCTGTGTGATGTGTATATATGTGCCGTGTGATGTATGTATGTGTGTGTGTGTGTGTGTGTGTGTGTGTGTGTGTGTATGTATGTGCTGTGTGGTGTGTGTATGTGCTGTGTGTGTATGTATGTGCTATTGCCGTGTGTGCGTGTGTGGGTATGTGCTGTGTGTGTATGTATGAGGTGTGTATCTGTGAGTAAGGTGCCTGTATGAGCAGCAAGATCCTGGGTGCGTCGAGCAGCCGCATCATGGAGGGCACCGAACAGCCAGACCCTTGGGGGGGCACTGAGCAGCCAGACCCTTGGGGGGCACAGAGCAGCCAGAGCCTGGGGGGGACACTGAGCAGCCAGAGCCTGGGGAGGGGCACTGAGCAGCCAGACCATGGGGGGGGCACTGAGCAGCCAGACCCTTGAGGGGGCACAGAGCAGCCAGGCCCTTGGGTGGGCACAGAGCAGCCAGAGCCTAGGGGGGGGCACTGAGCAGCCAGAGCCTTGGGGGGGGCACTGAGCAGCCAGACCCTGGGGGCACTGAGCAGCCAGACCCTGGGGGGCTGAGCAGCCAGACACTTGGGGGGGCACTGAGCAGCCAGAGCCTTGGGGGGGGGCACTGAGCAGCCAGAGCTATGGGGGGAACTGACACTGAGCAGCCAGACCCTAGGGGGGCACTGAGCAGCCAGACCCTTGGGGGGGGCACTGAGCAGCCAGACACTTGGGGGCACTGAGCAGCCAGAACCTGGGGAGGGGGCACTAAACAGCCAGACCACAGCACATACATACATACATACACATACACAGCTCATACATACACACACATAACAGCACATCACATACATACACACAGCTCATACATAAACACACACATCACATAGCATTTACATACACACAGCACATGCATACACACAGCACATACACAAACAGATACACCTCATACAGATACACATACAAACCACTGTTGCTGTATCTCCAGAGCCATGTGCAAGGGGACTTGCAGTCACTGGGGGTTGGGCCCATGCTGGTGACCGTTTACTGCCATTAGCTGCCCACTCTGTGCCAGACATTTGCAGCCTGTTCGTCCTCCCTCTGTCCAGCAGGGGGCGCCTAGCTCCTGATACGTGGTGATACTTGTCATGGAGCTGACGTGGCGCTCCGCACTTTAGACCCCAAGAGACTTTGTGTTCATTTGTATCGTGTGATTTTAAATATATTTTACATTGTTCGGTTTTAGTTTGGGTTAGTTTGGTGTGGGTTGCCTAGCTTTAGTTTTAAATATACTTATATTTCTTTAGGTAAAAATTTGTTTTTTTTTAAAGATACTACCTGCAGCGAGTTTAAATGCTTTCTTTCGTGTAGATTGTAAAATAGGTTTGAGTAATTTGTGATTAGGCAAAAGGGTTTTCTCTTTGTTCATCTGCTATCTGTTTACATGTCTCAGAGGTTGGGAGTCACCATTGTCTCAGCCAAAACCTAACTGATTTGCTTTACAATAGATTATGTAAATGATGTGTGATATGAAGAAAAAGGAATGTTTATTGTAAAAATCTGACATAATGTAATTAGCATTTTAGTAGGTCAATGTGGGTCATTTATGCAAATTATGGCTGTTGGATCTCAGCATAAATTGTGGCGTTTTTGTTCATTAAAGATCTCAGACAGAGAAAGAATCCTGTTGGAACATACAGCCGCGTCTGGTGTCTCCTTCAGCTACACTACACTACACACTCAACCTGAGAAGGCACAGAGCGGCCTTCTGGAAATTCCTAACGGCTCCAGGGCAGAGAAACAGAAGCAGGCAGGTCAAGCTGCTCGAGGCGCTGAGGACAGCGCTCCCAGTAGCCAGGCTGACCGCAACGAAGGGGTGTCTGGAGAGTCAGGACAGGCGGAAGAGAACGGTTCCGTCACTATACTGTGCTCAAAACAGATCACAGACACGTGCGTATCAGGGAGCTGTTGGGTGTCCATTGCCCCGGCTTGATGGGCGCGCATCTACCAGCGGCGACGGAGAAAACATTTCTATATATAGAGATATAGCCTTATGCCTATCCCATGCCTGCTTAAACTCAGTCACTGTTTTAGGCTCTACCACTTCTACTGGAAGGCTGTTCCATGTATCCACCACCCTCTCAGTAAAAAAATTCTTCCTGATGTTACTTTTAAAACTTTTGCCCCAATCTAAGACTATGGGGTTATTCAAAGAGCACCGAAATGTCCCTGCCATTTCGGTGTTCTCTCGTTCCCCGCACTTTCCTGCACTTCAGGGAATGAAAGTTCCCAACCCTGCCGTGTATTATGCATTCATCACAGGGTCCTCGGACCCGCCGCAATCCCACCGAACACCTGCCGAAAACCCACTGAAAACCCACCGCAACAACCGCAAAAAACACGCCAAACACACTGCAAAAAGCCGACGAGCCGCCGATCACAGGGCAGACCAGCCACCGGAAAAAGCTGACAAGCTGACAGACGGGTAAAAAAATAAAACAATACTCTTGAAAGTGACAAAATTGAAACACTGTTTGCAAAAAAACTACTCAACGAAAATGCCTGGAAAATACATATAAGGTCCTATGAATGATAATAAAAAGGTCTGTTACAGAAAAAAGAAAGAACGCTTTTAAAAAAAATGGAAATTTTTTTTGCCAAAAAAATGCTAAAAGATCCTAAAAAAATCTAATAAATAGACTTTTTAATGAAGATTAAAATATTAAACAGGGGGCGTGTCCACAGCACCAACCAAGATGGCCGCATAATCTGGGAGCTCCACTCTGACCCCCTGCTCTAGCGCCTACTGAGAACCTCCGGCGAAAAATATGGAGAAAAACAATCTCTCCTCCGGCCTCCCACGCACCACGGCACCCATTGGATAGCGCGCTGAGTCGGCGCTGCGGGCCTTTCTGGTACCGCTCACAGATACCGCAATCACACGGCCGGAAGGATCGCAGGCCTCAATTTCGCCAGGGCCGGGGTCTCCTGCGGCTGACACAATGGGGGACACTAACCTGCGGTTTCCTCAAAGCGATCCAGACTGGGCAACCCTCTTAGCCCGCCTACCCACCAAGGACAATTTGAAGGAGGCGAATGCCACTATTATGGCCGAGCTCCAACAGGTCAGGGGTGACCTACAAGGCCTGCATACCAAGATTCACAACGTGGAGGCTGACTGTGATGCTCTCTGCCTGCAACAAGCAACTACCTCCTCCACGCTGGAATCGCAGGCTGAACAACTTAGAGGTATGGCACTCCACATGGAGTATCTCGACAACCGGGGCAGATGAAATAACCTGAGAATCCGTGGTCTTCCTGACACAGAGGAATCTCCCACTTCCCTCATCCCGATCCTCACTTCTATTTTTAATACACTACTTGATAGACCTGATTACACTCCTATTGCATTTGTCTGTGCCCACCGGGCCTTACGTCCATGTGGTAACGGGCCTCCCCGCGATGTAATCTGCTGTCTGGAAAGCTTCCCCCTTCTTTCTACGGGCCATAAACAACCGGCGCGATGACATCTAATTCAGGCGCCCCCCCCCCGCATGTGCGGAGGAAGCGCCTGAAATGGAGGGGGGGGAGGTCCTTTGGACCTCTCTCCCTCCCAATCACCGGGGGGCAGAGGGTTAATCCAGGCACCGTTTGGAAGGGCACAGCCTGCCCTTCCAAACGGTAGCTGTGATTAACCCCTGGGGAGCCGGATCACGAATCGGCGCTGAAAAGCACCGGATCGTGATCCTCTCCTGGAGCTGGCCGACATCTTGGAAGTCGGCCAAGCCTCCAGGAACTCTCCCTGAGGACTGGCGTCATCGTGCATAGCACGATGACACCAGTCCTGGAGTTAACCCCTAGCTGCCAGCAATGGTGGAGATAGGGGGTTCCAACCCCCTATCTCCCAATCCGTGGCAGCTAGGGGTTAATGTTTGATATCGTTGGATCGGCCAGAGCATGGCCTTTCCAAGGATACCAAACATGAGCATGAAAAATGTTTTTTAAAAAAAAAATTAAAAAAAAAATGTAAAATAAAAATTTTAAAAAAATTCTAAAAAAAGTAAACATGTTTTTTTTTGTTTTTGTTTTGTTAATGCAGCAATATTTTTCCCATTTCAATTATAATGTGAACAATAATGCTACACTAACGATTTTTGTATGCGGTGCGTTTGTTAAAAAAAGCGAAATTTTCCCCAAAAAAAATGTAACGAGACCCCATTTCTAATTTTTTTAAACAAGCGCACCCCATACAAAATATAACCGCAAACGATCGCATGTTAAAATGTGAAAAAAAACACTTTACACATAATAAATTATTGAAAATTCAAATTTTATTGCATTTTTGTTATAATATACAGACATGACATAACGTATACATATAATGACATATTATGAATCTGCCAAGTCTGCCGGAAAGAACGATATATAATATGTCTGGGTCATATATCAAAATATGGCTACAAAACGCGGTTAAACATGATGAGCGAAAGCGGTAAAAATGACCTCAGCACAAAGGTGTGAAAAGCCTCAGCAGCGAAAGGGTTAAATGCAGCATATTAGGATGTTTTAGGGAAATTAATTCTCAAATCTCAATCAGAAGCAGACACCACCCCACCCTCAGTATGGTGTACAATGTATCAAATTGATTACCAGACTAAAAACACCAGGTGTTATGCCCGTTTATTTATTTATAATTTATTTATTTATAAAGGATTTTACCAGGAAGGATACCGTCTGATGTGCCTACAGTATGAGTGGCGGTTCCTGGGGTGCCTTGTGGCACGGCTGCGACTCCTCTCACACATTAGTTTTTAATTCAATATCTAATAAACCGTTGCTTATAATATTCTGCAGTAAAGAGTCTCTTTATTTCTAGATTTTTTAGTATTTTTTTAAGCATTTTCTATACTTTTTTCAAAATTTCTTTTTTTTTTCGAACTCGAACCGAACACACCCAAAAAGTTCGACATTCGCGAACTTTCGAACTGCCAAAGTTCGGGTCGAACTCCGAACTGTCCGAACCTGAACAGCTCATCCCTAGTGGTAAACTCAGCTGGTCAGGGTACGGTCGAGCAGTAGACAGCGGGTAAGACAGACCCCTTCAGCCCGTGTCCCACGGTATCGCGGTGTGTTAATCCTTCACAGGCCTGTCCATGCACCTCTCCGCACCCCACTCCTGCAGTGTCCAGGCCAGAAGAGACAAATCCAGGGCCAGGCTCCCTCTCACCCCAACCAGGTCCTGAGGAAGAACAGCAGTCAGCTTTCCATGTTCAGCTTTCCTCCAGTGGATCCACCAGGCAGGTAGGGTACTAGGCAGATTGAGAGGAGTCGCAGCCGTGCCACGGGGCACCCCAGGTGTCACGGATCCCCCTGGTTACCAAGATGGTGGTCCCTTTACGCAGACCGCTCACTACCCTTCCGATCCTTAGAGTGGTCGGCACGTCTAGACAGATACAGAATACGTCAAGATAGGTATACACAAAGAACGATACTAGGAGGGTACACAAGACCTTAGAATGGTTGGCTCTTCCCAAGACCTAAACAATAGAAGAGGTAGTCTGATGCGTGCTTAGGATGCCACACAGACTGACCTCAATACTAAGATAGAAGAGTAAACGCCAATACCAGGGGTTATGCACAGAATAGTTTGTTTCCAATGCCAGGGGTCGGTACACAGAATGGTTCGTTTGCCAATGCCAGGGGTCGGTACACAGAATGGTTCGTTTGCCAATGCCAGGGGTCGGTACACAGAATGGTTCGTTTGCCAATGCCAGGGGTCGGTACACAGAATGGTTCGTTTGCCAATGCCAGGGGTCGGTACACAGAATGGTTCGTTTGCCAATGCCAGGGGTCGGTACACAGAATGGTCAGTTTGCCAATGCCAGGGGTCGGTACACAGAATGGTCAGTTTGCCAAATGCCAAGGGTCAATACACAGAATAGCCAATAATTTACAACAGAATACAAGAGCTCTGCGGGAAGTAACTACCACGTCAGGGCACCAGTGAGAATGAGAAGCCGGGCTTTAAACTCTGCGGGTCCGCGTCATACGCCTGGCCCCGCCCCCCGGCGTCCCACGTGTGCGGAAGCGTTCCGCGATATCACTCGGCGCCTGGCCAGCGAGCAGCGAGGAAGCCGCTGCCAGGCGCCGGGAGGGGGGGCCGCGGACAACCATCACAGAACCCCCCCTCTACGGGCGGCCACTGGACGACCCCCAGGGGCACAGGGATGAGCCAAATAGAAGGCCTTCACCAAGCGAGGGGCATGAACCTCAGTAGCCGGAAGCCAAGAGCGGTCCTCCGGACCGTAGCCCACCCAGTCCACTAAGTACTGAAGGACCCCCCTAGAAACCCTGGCGTCCAGAATGGCCTTAACTTCAAACTCCTCCTCGCCCTCCACAGAGACCGGAGGAGGAGGGACACGGCCCTGGTGTACCGATTACACAAAAGCGGTTTTAAAAGGCTCACGTGGAACACGTTGTGTATCCTGATATGGGAGGGCAGTGCCAAGGCATAGGAGACCGGGCTGAGTCGCCGCAGTATCTTGTAAGGGCCTATGTATCTGGGGGCTAGTTTCATCGATGGCACTAAGAGCTTAATGTTCCGCGAAGAAAGCCAAACCCTGTCCCCGACTTGATACACAGGTGCTGGTCCCCTACGTCTATCGGCCTTCGTTTTCTGGACAATACTGCTCCTCTCCAGTGCCTGTTTAACCCTCCCCCAGGTCTCAGTCAATGACGCCAAGTGCTCATCCAGAGCAGGAATCGCGGTATCAGGAAATGCAGTGGGAAGCACGGGAGGATCAAATCCGTAAACCGTGAAGAAAGGGGAATGACCACTGGCCTCACTCACGGCACTGTTTAGGGCATACTCGGCCCAAGGTAGCAGGTCTGACCAATTATCCTGTCGTTCAGATATGAAACACCTGAGATACTTCTCAACATTTTGATTGGCCCTTTCTGCTGCCCCGTTCGTTTGGGGTGATAGGCCGAGGAGAAGGACAGGTCTATTCCCACATTCTTGCAGAACCCCCTCCAGAATCTGGAGACAAACTGGGTCCCCCTATCAGAAACAATCCCAAGAGGGATACCGTGTATGCGGACCACGTTGGCGATGAAAATGGGCACCAGCTCGGCTGCTGACGGTAGCTTCCGAAGAGGAACATAGTGACCCATTTTGGAAAAGCGATCTATAATCGTGAGTATAACAGTATTCCCTTTGGACTCGGGTAACTCTACTATAAAATCCATGGCTATCTGCGACCATGGTCGTTCGGGGATAGGCAGGGGCTGGAGTAAACCAATGGGCGCTGTCTTAGGACTCTTATTTCTTGTGCATACCTCGCACACGGCTACGTAATCTTTAATATCCCGGCGCATCGTGGGCCACCATAGCAGTTTTCGGATGCTAGCCACTGTTTTGGTGATCCCCATATGCCCAGAGGTTTTATTGTCATGGTAAATCTTAAGGACTTCTTCTCTTTCCTTCTCAGGTACAAAGAGCTTCGCGGGAGGCCTCCCCCCCGGAGCCTTATCTTGGACAGTCTGCAATCGGATCATCAGAGGGGATGAGACACTAATCGTGGTAGAGGCTATAATCCTCTCCTGAGGTACAATGGGATGTTGATCCTGCACGTTATGTTCATAGGATTCATACTGTCTAGATAACGCATCTGCTTTAATGTTTCTTGACCCAGGTCTATATGTGAGGACGAAATTAAAACTTGAAAGAAACAAAGACCATCTCGCTTGTCTGGCGTTCAATCG
The DNA here is from genome assembly GCA_009667805.1 of Leptobrachium leishanense. Taxonomy (NCBI): domain Eukaryota; kingdom Metazoa; phylum Chordata; class Amphibia; order Anura; family Megophryidae; genus Leptobrachium; species Leptobrachium leishanense. Next base: position 121,960,080 of record CM019069.1, read on the forward strand.
TTTCGCGTCTCCAATGTACGTGAGATTCTTATGATCAGTTATGATAACGATTGGGTCCGTAGATCCCTCTAATAAGTATCTCCACTCTGCCAAGGCTGCGATAACTGCTAACAACTCTCTATTACCGATGTCATAGTTTCTCTCGGCCGGAGACAACTTCCGGGAATAGAAGCCGCATGGATGCAAAGGTTTATCGGGTGCCCGCCTTTGGGACAAGACTGCTCCAAGACCGAGTTCGGAGGCGTCAACCTCGAGTTGGAAGGGCAGAGCTGGATCAGGATGTCGGAGAACAGGGGCAGTCGTGAATGCCTGTTTGAGGGCCTCGAAGGCTTGCCTGGCCTGGGGTGTCCATTTCTGATTTCCCACCCCTTTCCTAGTCATGGCCGTGAGAGGAGCTACCAAGGCCGAAAAGTCTTTAATGAACCTTCGATAATAGTTGGTAAAACCTAGAAACCTCTGAATGGCTTTAAGCCCTTGGGGTAGGGGCCAGTCGAGGATTGCCGATATTTACCAGGATCCATCTGAAACCCCTCAGGGGTTATGATATACCAAGGAAGTGCACCTTCTCTATATCAAATAGGCACTTTTCTAATTTGCAGTATAAGCCGGCTTTCAATAGTCTCCTTAACACTTGTTGCACATGGGCGTGATGGGTCTCCTTATCTGGAGAGTATATCAGGATGTCATCGAGATACACTATGACGAATGTTTGCAGAAAATCCCTTAGGGTGTCATTTATGAGATCCTGAAACACAGCTGGCGCGTTACATAAGCCAAAGGGCATTACCAGGTATTCGTAATGCCCGCTACGCGTATTAAAAGCCGTCTTCCACTCGTGCCCCTTTTTCACCCTTATCAGATTGTAGGCCCCCGTAAATCGAGCTTCGTGTATATACGGGCCCCTTTCAGTCGGTCGAACAACTCTGTTATAAGGGGTATGGGATATGCATTTCTTATGGTTATTCTGTTTAAACCTCTATAATCTATGCATGGTCGCAAGTCTCCCTCTTTCTTGGAGACGAAAAAGAAACCAGCTCCTGCCGGGGAGGAGGACCGTCTAATGAATCCACGCTCGAGATTCTCTTTTATATACTCCTCCATAATGTCGTTCTCCTTTTGCGACAAGGGGTATACATGTCCTCTGGGAGGCATAGTACCGGGGAGTAACTCTATGGCACAGTCATACGGGCGATGTGGTGGTAAAACCTCAGTCCTGGCCTTCGAAAAAACCTCCTTTAATGCCTGATAACAGTCAGGGACTACTGTGGATAAAGGAGGTGCTGTGGCGATATTAAGGCTACCAATAACAGTGACCCTGCCCATGCATTTCAACTGGCAACTGGGACCCCAACATTTTATGTCTCTCTGGGCCCAATCAATCACTGGGTTATGCTCAGTCAACCATGGAAACCCTAGGACGACGGGGCATGAGGGAGAGTCAATAATCTGGAATCGTATGGTTTCCCGGTGCAAAACCCCTGTGTTCATGCATACCTCTATAGTGTCGTGGGTGATATGGGGACATGACAAGGGTTTCCCGTCTATGGCCTCCACCATTAGAGGTCTTTCTTTGAGAACTAGAGGCATGAGGTTCTTGGAGGCAAACACTCTATCCATAAAGTTACCTGAGGCTCCAGAGTCTAGGAACGCCTCAGTCTCGAGGTGCACCCCCTCCCAGGTTAAGGAGATGGGCACCAGAATCCGGGTTTTTTTTTTTTCGTTATCAACAAAGGAGGCATAGAGCGAACCGATTACCTGGCTAGTAGGTGTTCTCTGGCCCGGCTTGCCAGTGTCACCCCTGCCACCCCTGGGTCTTTGAGGACATTGAAGACGAAAATGCCCTGCCCCGGCACAGTAAAAACAGAGCCCCCTTTCCCTTCTGTAAGTTCTCTCAGCCTCTGAAATACCTGTTCTACCTATCTGCATGGGTTCTACGACCGGTAGATCGGTTCTTTCTGGCTCTGAAGTACCTGACGTATTGGTGTGTCTGGGTACCAAGGGTAAAGGAGGCAAAACCCTTCTGGGTCTGTCTCTAGAATGCCTCCTGTCCCTAATTTGGTCGTCCATGGCAATACAGAAATCAACCAAATGGTCCAGATGTTCTGGCAACTTCAAGGGAGCCAGCTCAAACATCAAAGCCTCGTTCAGGCCTTCGGTAAACGCCAAGGTTAAAACGTCGTTAGGCCAGTGTACCTCAGAAGTCAAGGTCTTAAATTCTATGGCATAGTCGGAGACTCTTATTACCTTGCTTAATGTGGAATAAGGACCTGCCTGCATTGGTGGCCTTCTAGAGGGATCAAACGTACGTTTTAGTTCAGAGGTAAAGCCCTCATAGTCATATATGATGGGCTTTTTGTTTTTTCCCACAATGGCGTGGCCCACAGTAACGCTTTATCAGTTAAATGGTTAATTAGGTAGCCTACTTTGGCTTTATCGGATACACAGGAGCCTGGATTGTTCTCGAATAGAATCTCTAGTTGGGTCAAAAAACCCCGACACAAGTTAGGCGTACCATCATAGCGTACGGGTGCCTTCATACTGAGCCTACACCCCTCGGGTGAGGCCGAACTGGCCCTAGGCAATACTGGTTCTGGAGGACTTGCAGTACCAGTAGTGGATCGATTCAACAGGGTTTGCAGAGCAAGAGCAATTTGGTCCATCCTGTGGTCCTGCTCTTCTTGTCGGGCTGCAATTCTTGTCAACTGAGAAGAGAGGTCTGCGGGATCCATTGGCCCTGACGTAATGTCACGGATCCCCCTGGTTACCAAGATGGTGGTCCCTTTACGCAGACCGCTCACTACCCTTCCGATCCTTAGAGTGGTCGGCACGTCTAGACAGATACAGAATACGTCAAGAGGGTATACACAAAGAACGATACTAGGAGGGTACACAAGACCTTAGAATGGTTGGCTCTTCCCAAGACCTAAACAATAGAAGAGGTAGTCTGATGCGTGCTTAGGATGCCACACAGACTGACCTCAATACTAAGATAGAAGAGTAAACGCCAATACCAGGGGTTATGCACAGAATAGTTTGTTTGCCAATGCCAGGGGTCGGTACACAGAATGGTTCGTTTGCCAATGCCAGGGGTCGGTACACAGAATGGTTCGTTTGCCAATGCCAGGGGTCGGTACACAGAATGGTTCGTTTGCCAATGCCAGGGGTCGGTACACAGAATGGTTCGTTTGCCAATGCCAGGGGTCGGTACACAGAATGGTTCGTTTGCCAATGCCAGGGGTCGGTACACAGAATGGTCAGTTTGCCAAATGCCAGGGGTCGGTACACAGAATGGTCAGTTTGCCAAATGCCAAGGGTCAATACACAGAATAGCCAATAATTTACAACAGAATACAAGAGCTCTGCGGGAAGTAACTACCACGTCAGGGCACCAGTGAGAATGAGAAGCCGGGCTTTAAACTCTGCGGGTCCGCGTCATACGCCTGGCCCCGCCCCCCGGCGTCCCACGTGTGCGGAAGCGTTCCGCGATATCACTCGGCGCCTGGCCAGCGAGCAGCGAGGAAGCCGCTGCCAGGCGCCGGGAGGGGGGGCCGCGGACAACCGTCACACCAGGAACCGCCACTCGTACTGTAGGCACATCCGACGGCATCACCTCCTCATCGTGTGGCTCCGGGGTCTCCTCCGCCTGTATCTCTCCATCTGCAACCTCCGCACAGCCACGAGGTAGGGGGCCTCTTCCATATCCCGCGGGCGGGAATCCGAAGCTCCCCGCACTCCCGCAGCACTGACATTATCTGGCGCCAGGTACCCCGCGTGAGCGGGCTCTCGTCGCCCCCCTCCAGTAATGCCAGGCATGCGTCAAGGCCCGCTATCGCGGACATTTTCACTTCAGGAGGGGGAGCATCCCGATGCCGGCTCTCACCTTCCGCAGCCAGCAGATCCGTTTCAGTCCCAGCAGACACAGGAAGACGGGGGCCCTCCGTCCTCATCGCCTCCAGCCTGGTTCCATCTTGGGACGGGACCCTCCAGAGGGCATCTCGAGGAGATATCCAGGGTCGGGAGGGGAGCCACAAAATGTCCGTCAGCAGCCTCTAAGGGGAAGACCGGCAGCAATTGCGTGTTTCTAGTCCGGTGGGGGGGGGGAGACAGAACAGGCACCGGACAGCTCATCCTGATGGCTGACCGCTCGGGGGGCCTCCGGGCTAAAACTCAGCAAAAAAAGTCCTCAAATTACCCCAATTAGGAACAGAGCGGAGCTGCAAAGAGATGCGTCTTTCCCTCTCTCCTCAGCGGTGAAATTTAACCCCGAAACACACTCGGGAACACCGGCAGGGAGGTTAAAATCCTCCAAAACTGGTAAATGCCCAGGCCCAGATGGCCTACCCTTAACCTATTATAAGCGCTATCTTAAGATCCTATCCCCTCATTTCCTATCTGCTTTTAACTCCATCCCGAAGGGACACTTTATCCCGCCCCAGACCCTCGGAGCGACCATCACCCTGATTCCTAAGGAAGGGAAAGACGCAGAGAGGTGCAAAAACTAACGCCCCATTTCATTGCTTAATTGCGACCTTAAACTATTTACTAAAATTCTTGCTACTCGCCTGCTCCCATATTTCCCTGACCTTATCCATCCAGACCAAGCCGGATTTATCCTGGGCCGCGAATTTACAGGCATTTCACTGTTATGGCCAACTCTCGAATTTAAAAATTAACTTCTCTAAATCGCACATTCTTAACCCCTTCACTGCTGAGGCATTTCACGCCTGTGTGCTGAGCTCATTTTTACCGCTTTCGCTCATCATGTTTAAACGCGATTTGAAGCCACATTTTAATAAATGACCCAGACATATTATATATCGTTCTTTCCGGCAGACTACGCAGATTCATAATATATAATTTTTATATGTATACGTCGTGACCTGCCTGTATATTATAACAAAAAATACAATAAAAATTGAATTTTTAATCATCTGCAGTGTGTAAAGTGTTTTTTTTCACATTTTATCACATGAGCGTTTGCGGTTATGTTTTCTATGGGGTGCGCTTGTACAAAAAATTTGAAATGGGGACTTGTTACTTTTTTTGGGGGGAATTACGTGATTTTTAGCAAACGCACCCCATAGAAAAAAATCATTAGTGCAGCATCATTGTTCACATTATAATTGAAATGTGAACAATATTGCTGCATTAATAAAAACAACACACAAAAAAAAACATGTTTTTTTTTATTTATTTATTTTTTTAAATTTATTTATTATTATTTTTTTTTTTTTTATTATTTTGTTTTACTTTTTACCTAGTCATGTTGGGTATCATTCGAAAGGCCATGCTCAGGCCTTTCAAATGACACCCTCCATGACCCCCTAGCTGCCACGGTTCTGGAGATATCGGGGTTCACAAGAACCCACTATCTCCACCAGGGGATTTCCTTGGGAAATCCCCGGCAGCTAGGGGTTCCCCGGCTATCTGACGTCATCACGCTATGCGTGATGATGTCAGACAGCGAGGGGAGTCCCGGGGGCGGAGCCGCCATCCAAGATGGCGGCCCCCACCGGAGATAGGCTGCACTTCGGCGCCGCAAGGCGCTGAAGTGCAACCCAGCACTTGAGGGGTTAATGCCAGGCATCGCTTAAAAGGGGAGACTCTCCCCTTTTAAGCGGTGCCTGGCTTTTACTGCTGCTCCTTCCCGATCGGGAGGGAGAGGGATCCGAACGGATCCCCCCCCCTCCCTTCCAGGCTATCTCCCGGCATTGCTGGGGGGTCGCCTGGAAATGACGTCATCGCGCATGGCGCGATGACGTCATTTACGCCGGGAGGCGCTTGACTTCAGCGTCCTCAGACGCTGAAGTCAGAACGCCGTGGGACCCCGGACAGAGAGGTGAGTATCTCCGCCGGGGGTCCCGCACAGCTGATGACGTGTGGGGCACGTCCTCAGCATGCAACGTGCATCAATGAGGACGTGTCCCACACGTCTTCAGCAGTGAAAGGGTTAATGTATCCCTAGCCCCTTCCAATGGACCCCCACATGTATTAAGTACCTAGGCATCTGGATTACCCAGATTACCAACCACATGTTTAGGGATAACTTCTTGGCCTTTCTAGACACATTCACCAAAGACCTGAAACAATGGGATTACCCGCACATCTCATGGTTGGGTAGAGTACAGGTGCTCAAAATGAATCTCCTCCCATGCTTACTGTACCTATTCCAAATGATCCCCACCCCATCCCCAACGCATACTTCCGCTCTCTTCGTTCCCTGACTACTAACTACATATGGCATGGAACCTGCCCACGACAACGGTTTTCCTGTATGACTTTACCTAAACTGGAGGGGACTTCTCCCTTTACTATAAGACCTGCCACCTAGTGAGAGTGGCGGAATGGACAAGAGTGGGTTCCACTAAAGCCTGGAGAAAGATTGAAGAAGTCGAGGTAGGAGATCTCAGCACTCCCATGGCTGCCCCGATGCCATGGTTGTCGACTAGCACGATCCCTGGTTTATACCTCCACATCCCTGCAGATCTGGCATCGGATGAGACAACCCCTAGGACTTTCCCTTCGCCCCTCACTCCATTAATCCATCACCCCGATTTCGCTCCTGGACAACACACAAGGGCCTATCGGGATTTAATACGCCAACCGGTGCCGCGTGTCTATCATGTCTTCCCAGGTGGCCGGTTTGTTGCCTTTGTGGACTTGCTGGGAGATGTGGTTATATCCCTCGCACTCTACCTTCTCTACCAACAGACCTTAAACTATATCAGATTCATTCCTCAACAGCCACATTTGATACGCCCCCTCACTGAATTTGCAGCCCTATGCCATCGCCAAGGCCCACTTTCACATGGGGTATCCCACCTTTACTCTCTCCTCTTACATGCCTCGAAAATCCAACCTCCCGACTACATGGGGTAGCGGGAGATGGAACTGGGTATCAATCTGTCTGAGGAACAGTGGCGACGCATATGCAATCTCACTCACCATTGTACAAGAGTCAGCTTACAAACTCCTTTCGATGTGGTATAGGACTCCCCAAGTTCTTCATCGGATCTACCCTGGGCTGGTGGATGCATGCTGATGATGCGGCACGGCTCCTGGGTATCTACTACACTTGTGGTGGGAATGTCCCCTAATTTGCCCTTACTGGGCCAAGATACACAGTTTTCTGGGCCTTTTTGTCGAGCCCCCCCCCCCCTGACTTCCTACCTGCCCCAATGCTGCTACACCATGTACTGTACTCTAGGTCTGCATACAAAAATTCTATTTGCCTACGTATTCTCAACACTGCTAAGAGCCTAATCCCCCTGTTCTGGTGTCGTACTTCCTGCCCCCCTCTGGAACTATGGCTAACCAGAATGGAGGACCTTCACACTATGGAACACTTTTCAGCCAATCACATGCTCCCAAAATATACAGCTATCTGGTCCAGATGGCTCCTCCTTAACTCAAGCTCCGAATTCTGTGCGCTACTTACCATCACACCCTCAACTACATTAGTATGAATGTTCATTTCACGCCTGTTCCTACCTCATGTTGGGCTCTATTAACTGCTTTGCGCAAAAGCGCACGCGCAGCGCTATTTTTTTTGTGAGCAGCGTTAAACATCAACGTGCATGAATTAACGCTGGTATTAAAATCCGAACGCATTTTTTCATCCGTCAAAAAATAACGCGCGTAAAAAAGACACGCAAAAACGTGCGCACATTAACGCTGCGCGCAGAAACCGGTGGGCGGACTGTTTTTTCACGCGATTCAGCCAATCAGAATTAAGAACCACAATTGTCTCCCGTTAAGTTTTTGCGCCTGCCAAAATCAATCTATGTTGTAGCAATAATAAAAACACACACAACCTCTCAATTTTATTGTTTGGGTATGCGTAGTATGTGTAACTATACTTTGCTGTATTTTTTTTTTCCGGGCTGGTGTGTTTGGTTTCGGCCAGGACGTTCAGATTTGCCATTAACACCAGCTTTTCAAAGACGTTAAAATTATGTGCGCAAACGTTGTCCGTTAAAATTTGCGCATTGATTGTAATACTATCCGCGTACCAGCGCACAAACACATTTGCGCTCACAATGTTAAGTATAGGACGCGCAATGTATATTAAGCTTGCAAAGGGTTCGCGCAGGTTCACCCGCGGTAGACGTTAACGCGCATTTTTTGTGTGGACATTGTTCTACGATGTTCTGCGCAAAGGGTTTTTCCCCTTGCGTTTATGCTTTTTTGCGCACGCGTTAACGTTTGCGCGAAGAAGTTAATAGAGCCCGTTATTTTGTATGTTTTTTTTATTTGAGCACATCTCGGCTGTCGACATACACGTCTAACTGCACATTATCCTTGGTGTTCCTACCGCTTTTCCCAACTAGTCCCCCCCACCTTTCCTCACCATTTTCATACCCCACTATATTCCCTCCCCCATATTTCGTTTATTCTTTGTTATTATCTCACTGCTGACGAGCCTGTGTGCTGTGTCTCTTTTACTTATTGCTAGACATTGTATTAACTTGATTTAAAACACAATAAACATATATTTACAAAAAAATATTAAATGGTTTATTAGATATTATTAAAAAAAGGGAATATATTTTACATTGAAGCCTATGGGATTCGCCTGTTGAATGAAATAAGCCTGTCGAATGAAAACACTGAACAGCAGGGCACTTCGGCAACTTTTCACTGCTGTTCAGTGTTCTCTGAATAGACAAACCATTGCTTCTTTATGGGGGATTTCACTGCTGTCGAACAGGCACTGTACTTGCTGTAGCCAAAATTTGGTGAACTGCCTGCTCTCTGAATACCCGAATGGCCCCGAAATGTCACCGTACGGGGAAATTCCCCTTTTTGGTGATATTTTGGGCCCCCCTCTGCCCCGGAGGTGAACGATGACATTGTGGAGTTCCTCAGCAAGACTGTTTTTTGGTTCCCAGAAAAGCTCTTGACGCAACCCTTAAGGTCTGTAAAGAGAAACTGTAATGGCTATCTGACCAGGTATTTAGGTGATGACTCGACAAAAGAAATGCCAGACGGAGGCCTTGATTCTTGAAAGGAAAAAAGGTTTTATTCGGTACCGGACGAGAGCTGCAAGTCTTGCTCACAAATCAAAGCTCAAGTCCCGAGCCAACAGAGAAACAAAGAATTTATACATGGCTTGTAAAAATGCACACCTTATTCCCCTCCCCAGGTTACCCTCCCACTTAGCATATCAACCTTCATTATACATATTGGACTTTATTCATCATTTTGCAAGTCAGCAAGGTTCACTTCAAAGAAACGACCCTTGAGCCCACTCTGAATTCTCTGTCTAGTCAATATGGTTATAAAAAGGAATCCTTCTTCCAAAACAAATATGGCAAGCTATGGGATTTCGCATTCCTTCTGCTGTCTCGATATATTAAGCAACTTTTATGGCTTAGAGTTAGAGACCTGGGGTGGAGAAGAGATAATTCTTCAGTCAGCAGAAATCAGGTTTATTAGAGGCTACACTTAGCTGTTAGTTAGAGCAGGCAAACTTAGTTGACTCTAGTGAGCACAAAGGGACTGCAGACTTTTAAAACACAAAATGGAGTTGGTAGCCTACCTTGAGCGAACACCAAAATGGCGGATTAGCTGTGTTAGTATATTTCTAAATTAAATCCCAAGAGGTGCTATCTCATTCCCTTCTCTTGGCGGAGAGTCTACAATGACCTCTCCCAGCCAACTAACTAAATCATTAAGGATTTTTAATCAGTAGGGGTTACTTGGCTCATTGGATGGTAATTTGAAGTGTCCCCCAGGGGCCTATCTTCTGGCTTCAGGAATTTACGGCAGATTGGCCGCAGACACATGGCTAACTTGTAGGTTAGTGCACAGATAAGAAGAATTAGTATACCAATGAGGATCAGGGACCCTACCCTGGAAATAGCACTTATGATTGAGCCAAACCATGACCCAAATGTACCCCAGATGGGACACTTTCTCTTGGTGCTTGAGAATTACATCAAAATATTCAGGTACATCATCAGTAGCTGTGCGGAGATAAGTACAACATTCATATTGTATCGTCATTTCACACATTCCATTTAATACAGCCTGAATCTGTTCAATAGCTATTTTCTGATATAACTCTAATTTACAAATTTCTCGGAGCTCCGCATTCAACAGTTGGATATCAGCAATAGTAATATTCACAATTTCATCCTTTAGTACAACATATTAAGTCTTCTCATCATTTCAATGCCGCATCCTGTTGTTACCGGAGTCAATCAGGTTCACTTCATTAACGGCGCCGGACCAGACACAAGCAAGGATTGTCCAAACACGAGTCTCTTCAGGAAAGGCAAGATTTTATTGTGTCGTCACACAAGTGCTCACACAGGATTGAATCTCTAAGAGTGAGCCCCTCTTTCACCCCGTGCAAGGGTCTTATACTCAAACATACGTAATTAGGTACATCCCAATTAGCCCACCTCCGCTGACACTTTATTCCACCCACGTGGGTTAATACCTCCCATCATTAGCATAAACACAAAGAACATTCCACATTTAACTATAAATTGATACACTTCATGTTAGTTTGACAGTCCGTGATTTGTTTGTGCTGTCTTTCTCCGGCCAGCGCCTCCCTCCCTGTTGGCTTTGTTTATTCAGATAGCCAGGGACCTGGTCTGTTTTCTGTGCTCTCTTTGTTCTTTGGCACATCGCACTGACCTTGCTTCATTCATAAATCTTTCTGTCTCTCTATGCCAAGAGCTGGCCGGAACCTGCCTGGATTTCTTGTTAGCTTTTCTAATCTACCACGCATTCCTTAAATTCTACGTGAGCTCAGCTCTTCTCTTCTAAATCAAATCTATTCTATTTACTTGGTGAACCAATATTCTGAACAAGATGGCCGCCTGGCTTATGGTGGCAACCATCTTCCAGCCTGGTTCTCCTTCATTCCCCCCTTGGCTCAAGTGTCAGTATCTTTTTCCTGGCACTTGTAGCCATTACACTCCACTATTCTGAAATTCTGAATATTGGGGGGACTTCCGTTCGCTGGGAACATTCCCTGCGGGATTATCAGTGGTATCTTCTGTGTTTGTGTGGGTGTCAGTGCTGCCTTGCATAGTGGCCACATACATAGCCCTATGCGGTAAATCAGTATCCCTATGATCAAGACCACCACTACCATGAGTATCATGGATCCAATCTGTGAGATAAATCTCAGGATTGATCCAAACCATTCTCCCATTGCTCCGAACCCACGGAGCGGATTCCAGCCTTCGGCAGCAATCCTTCTAGCTGAACCCTGCAACTGTGCTACCTTCTCCTGGTGGTCTTGAATTACCTGGTAATAATCTGGGACTTCGTGTGTAGTGTTTCTGATGAAGGTGCAACATTCATAGTGCATCGTCATTTCACACAATCCATTCAATGCTGCACTGATCTGCTCAAGCGCCATGTCATGTATCATCTGCACCTTTCGTATCTCTCGCATTTCCAGATTCAGCAACTGGATATCCATACTGGTTCTATTCAGAATCTCATCCATTAGATTAACATAGCTGTTCAATCTCCTCATCATCTCTCCTCCCCATCCAGTCCATGCTGGCAACCATGTCCATATTCGATCCATCTTCGCAAACAACTCCCTCTTCGGTCTTTCAAACACCAGTGGGTACCTAGGGTGTAGTTCTGTGTCTGTGTTTGTGTCTTCTCCCCTTAGTCTCTGTATTGGGACTAGTTTAGCCAAATAACACATTCCTGTTATTGTTGGTGGGACCCATGTGTAACACACTCTCCCACAACACACCTGGTAACCCTCTTCTAACATGAATGGTGATAGGTGTAGTGTTCCCTTTGCTAATTCCAACATCATTCGCCTCATTCGTCTTGTCGTCTCCAGCACACTCTGCATCCCACCAGACTCATCTTCAATTACTCTCTCTTGTTTACTCGTGAGTTTTCTACACTGTATGTATAGATAATTTGAGTGTCCCTCTGTGTCAATTGTGTATATGTATGATGTCCAATTGAATTTGCTTGAGTAACACCCTTCCTTCTTATGTGTGTCTTTATCTGGCCCTATTTGGAAACACCATTCTGGAGGATATATGTACCCTATTATGGGGTATCCAGCTTCATACATTTCTGGTTGTTCTCTGGGTGGCCGGAAGGAATGTATTGTAATATTCCCTGATGCAAACATACTCAGGTTCATTGGCACAGAAGCAAATGGGATATGGATTGTCTCTGGGTGCATTCTGCTGCACACCCAACATGCTTCCTGCCCAGACTTCTTAGCATAATCATATTTAAATTGCACAAGCAAATGTCCTCTTGGCAATATCTCGGATGATATTTCTCGCTTTTGTCTCCACATGGTACGGTTCTCCATCACCGGGTGCGTACCATTCCAGATATGAGAAATATCCACTTTCCCCGCGGTGTTTGTACAATTGGGGCATGCTCCACGTGAGAGTTCATAAATCAAATTAGCAAGGTATAGAATCAGCACCACAAATGCCCCAAATGTCAGAATTCCTTGGGCAATTCTTTTCACAGTCACATAAACCCAATCCCTCCCCACCGGAATTTCAAAAGTAAAGAACATTTCAGGACGATCAAGGGTGGGGGCCGGGCCCCTAAAAAGCACCCTGTGGTTATCCCCCGTTGGCAGGTGGTCAGGGCCTGTGCCCATCAAAACACCCATCTCCGCTGGCGGGTGGTCAGGGCCTGTGCCCATCAAAACACCCACTTGTTGATCCTCTGAATCATCAGGGTTAGGATCATTTAGGTGCTCGAGACTGTGGTCTTTGTCAGCTTCAGCCTCAGCGGATTGGTTCGTTGGCGACGACCTTCCATGTTAGTTCAGGACTGGCAGCTGCTTTTACTCTGGAGTGATGTATCCACGGGACCACCTCGGCAACCTTTACTGCTGTAGGGGTTGATAACAGGACAAGATAAGGACCTCTCCATTTTGGACCCAGTGGATCATTTTTCCACTCTTTTACCCATACTGAGTCACCCGGACAGTACTTATGCAGTGAAGGATATAGAAAATGCGGTATATTATCCCCACCCAAGTATTTAACTTCTGCATTGATTTACCCAACATTACTACCTGATCATTTAGTTTAGTTTCTCCCAATGCCCGAAGGTCCCCCCTTAGTCCATTAATCAGGGGGGTTGGCCGTCCAAACATAAGTTCGTACGGACTTAGCTTCAATTGGGGGGTTGGTCTGCACCTAATGTGCAAAAGGACTATCGGCAGCAAGTCCAACCAGCCTAATGACGTCTCTTGGCACAGTTTGGACATCAAAGTCTTTAGGGTACGGTTCATTCTTTCAACTTTTCCCGAACTTTGGGGCTGTAGGCGGTGTGTAGCTTCCAGGTGATGCCCAGTAGCCGGGCTAGTTGCTGCAAACAGTTCTGGATAAATGCAGGGCCATTGTCCGACCCTATCTCGAGTGGAAGTCCGTAACGTGGTATTATTTCTTTCATCAGGCTCTTCACCACTTCTGTAGTCTTTTCAGTTCTTGTTGGGAAGGCTTCCACCCATCCCGTTAAAGTACATACCATCACTAGTAGATATTTGTATCCTTTGCAGGGTGGCAGTACTGTAAAGTCTATTTGTAATGATGCCATTGGGGATAGCCCGATTGGCTGTTTCCCTGGGGGTTGAGACGGGCCTGTTCTTGGGTTGTTTTTGGCACATGTTACACACTGCTGAGCTGTTGTCTTGCAGATTGCTGACAATCCTGGTACGTAGAAATGTGGCTCCAACTGTTGCTCCATCATTTCTCTCCCTCCATGGGTACTTGCGTGAAGTGCCCTCACGATTTCAGGAGCCAGTGTTGCTGGTAGGACTATTCGTCCATTCTCCATCTGGAACCATCCATCTTCTCCATAACCTCCAGGTTCTTCTGTCAGCCACTTCTTTTCTTTTTCTGAGTACACAGGTGTCCATTCGCTCAGTGGCGCCGGTAGAAGTGCAGCTACCACTGGTTTTGGTTTGTATCGTGCCAATTCTCCATGATTCCCCCAGATAAATTCTTCTTTTGGAAAATAGTATCGCCATGCGAAAAACAATAAATCTTGTCTGTCTTGTGAATCTCTTACTGCTGGTATGAAAAAGTTCATTGCACTTTTCTTCATTCTTGGCAGTCTGTTCTTGATAAGGATCTCCTTGAGGAAGAACCTCACCAGTGGGACTTGATATTCTTCTGCTCCCAATTCTCCAGACTGTGCAGTATTCGTGTGATTCGTAGATTATTGTGAGGATGGTTTGTCAAATTTTCAAATCGTGACGCGAAATTTTCTGCTCGTTCAACTTCAGTTGTTTCTTTGTCTTCCTCCTCCCCCACTATTTTTACGCCGAAGAATTTCAGCATCATTTTGTAGGCTCTGCGCAATCTTTGCTGAACTTCAGAGGTGTTGATCATTAGGCGTGTCTCTTGCGGATTTAGGGGAGTAGAGTAGAAATTTCGGCCTTGTGTCCGAGTTGGAAAAAGCCATTGGATATAATCATGGTTGAGTTCTAATAGTTCAAAGTCATCTTGCCATTTGTGCAGTATTATTTCAATGAACTCGCCGTGGGGTTCAAACTTTTTCAAATTCATGTAGAACTCGTAATTTGGCATTGAAAGTTGAGGCTCTTGCTTGCATATCAGTACTTTAGCTTGATCTTCTGTTGGTGGTGGCGGTTTTGCAGCTGCTTTAGCGGCCTGGTCCGCGCGTCTGTTACCTTTTGGAATTTCATCACGGCCTTTTTGGTGGCCTCGACAGTGCATGATGCTGACAGCACTTGGTTTCCACACTGCTTCCAGGAGGGCCGTGATTTCTGCAGCATATTTAATTTGTTGTCCTGAAGACGTGAGTAGACCTCTTTCTTTGTAGAGTGCACCATGTGCATGGACTGTCATGAAGGCGTACTTGGAATCTGTGTAGATATTCACCCTTTTGCCTTCAGAAATTTCAAGGGCTCTGGTTAAAGCTGTTATTTCAGCTAGTTGTGCAGATGTGTGGCCTGGCAGTGGCTTTGCTTCGATAACTTCTTCTGCTGAGACTACTGCATAGCCGGAGACTTTCTTCCCATCATCCATGTAACTGCTACCATCAGTGAATAGTTGTAGATCGTATTTGTCTAGGGGTACGTCTTTCAAATCTGGCCTGCTACTGAACACTTCTTCCATAACTTGGAGGCATTCATGATCTGGATCCTCTTCACAGTCAGGCAGTAAAGTAGCAGGGTTCAAGGTAGCGATGAGGTCCAAATGAACCCGTGGATTTTCACACATCATGGCTTGGTACTTCGTCATCCGGCTGTTGCTGAACCAGTAACCTCCTTTCACATCCAGCAGAGCTTTGACAGCATGGGGCACCTTGACATGAAGGACTTGTCCAAGGGTCAGCTTGTCTGCTTCTGCTATCAGCATTGCGGTGGCAGCCACTGCTTTCAGGCATGGGGGTAGGCCGCAGGCCACAGGGTCGAGTTGCTTGGAGAGGTAGGCCACAGGCCTCAGCCATGAGCCAAAGGTCTGGACCAATACTCCTGTTGCTGTTTGGTTATGTTCATGTACGAACAGCTGGAAAGGCTTGCTATGATCTGGCAGACCCAGCGCAGGAGCTTCCATCAGCAGAGTCTTTAATTTCAGGAACGCTGCTGTTTGCTCTTCTTCCCAATGAAAGGGGTCTAGTTCTCCCCCCTTGGTGGCTTGATGAAGCGGCTTGGCAATGTCTGCGAAGTTGGGGATCCACAGGCGGCAGAAGCCTGCAGCTCCCAGGAACTCACGGACTTGTCTTCTGGTCTTTGGTTGGGGGATGCGGCACACCGCTTCTTTTCTTTCTGCCCCCAGTGCACGTTTGGTACCTGTTAACTGGAAGCCCAGGTATTTTACACTCTGTTTACAAATTTGTGCTTTCTTTTTAGAAACTCTGTAACCTGCTTGGCTTAGTAGGTGTAGCAAAGCTTTTGTGGCGGATAAACAGTCTTTTTCTGTGGGAGAAGCCAGTAATAAATCATCAACATATTGGAGTAACACTACTTTGTCTGGCTGAGCGTTGAAGGCGAGGAGATCTTGGCTGAGCGCGCACCCAAAAATCGTGGGCGAATTCTTGAAACCTTGAGGGAGGCGCGTCCACGTCATTTGATGACGCGCCCCCGTGGTAGACTCTTCCCACTGAAATGCAAAAAGGGGCTGGCTTGCTGGAGCCAGACGGATGCAAAAGAAAGCGTCTTTTAAATCAAGCACTGTGTAATATTGTGTATCTCCGGGGATTAACGCCAGCAAATTGTATGGATTTGGAACCACAGGGTGTAGTGTTACAGTGGCCTCGTTAACAGCTCGTAAATCTTGGACAGGGCGGTACTCTTGTGTGCCTTCTTTCAATACTGGCAGTAGGGGTGTGTTCCATGGTGACACGCAGAATTTTAATATGCCGTTATCTTTAAGTCTCTGTAAATGTATCTGTATATTCTGCTTGGCTTTTTGTGGGATATGATATTGTTTTAGGGCCACAGGCGTTGCGCCGGGCTTTAATTCCACATATACCGGGGGTATGTTTATGGCAAGTCCTGGCGGATTTTCCTCCGCCCACACCCCAGGAATTTCGAGGAGTAGTGCATGCGGGTCCGGCGCGGCAGGCAGAGTAGGTGCCGTGCGCCATTCTTCCTCCCTTGGCATAACTACTGCAATTTTCACAGATTGTGGATTGTGTGGACTGGCTGGATTATGCTGCCGAATAGAGCTGCCACTCTCAGGCAGGTCTAATTGAGCGTGACCCCCGGGAAGGAACGTAATTTGGGCTTGCAATTTGCACAGGATATCCCGCCCCGGAGCTGGATGGGACATTCGGGCATATACAAAAATTCATGTTCAACATTATGCCCACCCACACTACATTTTCTAGAAGCAAGAAAAGGATATTTAGCAGACACTCCCATTGCTCCCATAATATCAACCTCATTTCCCATTGGGGGTGCAATTTGCTTTGTTACAACAGAATATTCGGCGCCGGTATCAACCATAAAAACCTCTTCTTTATTTCCCACTCTCATTGTGACCGTGGGCTCGTGGCTACCGAGCGGGATGGGCCCAGGTCCCCGTCAATATGCATCCTGCCCTTCAAATGATGTCCCCGCCAGTCCCACAAACCCCGCTCCATTCCCCTCACTTCTCTCATACCTTCCGTCTGTTACCTGGCCGTTAGGGGCTTGACCTCCCGCCTCCCCAACTTCACCCTGTCCCCCAAATTTAGCCAAAAATGCAGAACAGTCGTTTTTCCAATGACCTTCACCCCGGCACCACGCGCACTGATTGGGTCCTAGGGGTTCCCTAGGGGCTCCCCTACCTCTTCCTCTAGCCCCCCTACCCCTTGCCCTCCCTCTGTCTGGGCCACCTCGTCCTCCACCATTCCCCATGTATCCAACCACCCCGGTATGTCCCTTCTGTTTCTTTATCTCCTCTAGATCCCGGTTATGATACACCTTATTAGCGATCTCAACTAACTCGCTAATACCTTTTCCCAAAAACCCATCTATTCTCTGTATCTTGTTCCGTATATCCCTCTGTGACTGACCCACAAACGAAGAGTTAATTAACCTCTGATTCTCCGTCGCTTCAGGATCAATAGGACTATACATCCTGTACGCATCCAGCAATCTCTCTAGAAACGCACTTGGGGATTCCTTAACCTCTTGCACCACATCTGCTATCTTTCCCATGTTTGTGGGCTTCTTCCCTCCCGCTTTAACACCCATAATTACAGCGGTTCTGTATGTCTGCAGATGGGCAACTCCTTCAACTGTGTTGTACGGCCATTTAGGATCTGTTCTGGGGTAGTGTTCCTCTGCCCATGCTTCTGGATGAGGCTTAGCATCTGCTACGGCTTGGGCGAGTAAAATCTTTTGCGCGCTACTATTTATTCGGGCTCTTTCCTCTGTGGTGAACATTGTCAACATTAATTGCTGACAATCTGCCCATGTGGGGTTATGTGTGAGCATAACTGACTCTATCATACTGGCCACTGCGGCGGGATTTGTGGAATACAGTGGTGTGTGTGTTTTCCAATTAAAAAGATCCGTTGTCGTAAATGGGACGTATGTGTATTGCATTGGCCCTGGGTTCCCATCCGCTAATGGGGGGCCTGGCACCTCTCGCAAAGGCAACTGCAAAGCACTTTTGTGGGGAGTGTGTTGGTACAGATCCCGGGGTCTATGTATATTATTCGCTGCGCGTGTGGTGACACCCTGTTTTTCTTCCTCTTCTCTATCATCACCACTCCCGTGGGGCACTAATTTATATATGCTCCCATCGGGCATCTCAATCTTCTCTGGTGGAGCCTCTCCATCCCCTCCACCCACTGCACCCTGCTCTTCCTCCGCGGGCGCGCGAGACGGAGCAGAGGGAGCCGATCGAGCAACCGCAGCTGCCTGCTCCCCCCTCTCCGCCCGCGCAATCGCGGCATTCAGAGCCTCCCTAGCTGCCCCATAACATGATGGGTAGGACGGGGGCAGACTATCACTCTCTTCCGGTTGATCTAACACCGGTCTCTCTCTCTCTCTATTATTCTGGGGGTCCTGCTTCTTATTTCTCCCCGCTATCATTATGAAATGACTCTTATTTTTAATGCAATATCTCCATATATCTATATACGGATACTGTTCAGGATGCCCATACTGCTCTGTGACTTGGGAGTGTACCCTCTGTACCAACTCCGGGTCCATTGACCCCTGCTCTGGCCATCCTGTGACTAACATCGGCCACACAACTGTACACATTACTTTTAATTTCTCTTTTGTCAATTCTACACCATAATCATGAGTTTTATATAATGCATCGAAATTTCGCACCATATACTCTAGGGGCGTCTCCCCCTCCTTTACCTTCTTGGGCTTTGATGACCCGTTACCCATTGTTACTCCTGGACTTAGCACTTTTTGCAATACAGATATATTATTTCAACAACAGTTAAAATCTACAGTCTGATACTTCAATCAACAGTTCTTTTGTGTCTGGGACACTTCCCCCTTCAGTAGCCGACTGCAGTCGCCTGAGCCGAAAACGTACGTCCGGGGTCCACTCTCGAATTTGCTTCCTCGCGGAGCGAGTAGGCGCACGTTCACTCACAGCACTCGAGTCAGTTCATTCACAGCACATTCCGTATCAGATACTTTCAGCACAATACAAAACATATAGCACTTCAACTCTTTCTATTAGCCGAGGGTTTATTCCCTCCTTTGTGGCTCCTTATACCCCGTAATTTGAAGTCTAACTCTTGACTGCGTGTGACTATGTGCACCCCGTTCCTTGTCTACACTTCCGTCTGCAATTCCAATCTGCCTTATGGGTAATCCACCCACTCAGCACCACTATTTCTGCAGCTATCGTTGGCTTCACTATAAGCCCTTGTCACTATACGACGTACACACTAGGCACTGACTCAGGCTCTCAGCCCAGTCACAGAAAAATCCTCCTCCTTTCCCGTTTACCCACGTGGTGAAGCTCTGTTTACAAACACTAACTGACTTATGCAACTCCACGTGGCTACCTCCTCCCTCTCTAACAGAACTACACTTTGATTGGCATTCAATTCCCCCGAATCCAGACACCCGCTAGCCACTCTGGCTCCTCAGCAATGTCAGTGCTATCAGCGGCGGACTAGATATGCCAATAGGATGGTGGCCATCGCATCCTCTTATCCGTCTATCTCAGTCGGACGTTTCCCTTAGATACCGGTATCTCCTTCAGACATACAAAACATAGAAGACACGTTACCTATCGCCGGCGCTGCTCGCTGTTTCCCAGACTCGTGGTGTCCCAGTTCCCGGCCGGGGGTCCGTTTGGGATGAGACGAGGTCCACTGAACAGGAAATCCTGCTTGGCGCCTGCAGATGTCAGCTCACCTTCAACGGACGCCCAACCAGCGGGATTCTCGTGCACCTGCAGTCAATATCGACGCACTGTGTTCAGCAGCCGTTGCCTGTGTCTTGGCAAGGGCCCGTATCCCGGCTATCGAGCCCCCAAGAAATGTTACCGGAGTCAATCAGGTTCACTTCATTAACGGCGCCGGACCAGACACAAGCAAGGATTGTCCAAACACGAGTCTCTTCAGGAAAGGCAAGATTTTATTGTGTCGTCACACAAGTGCTCACACAGGATTGAATCTCTAACAGTGAGCCCCTCTTTCACCCCGTGCAAGGGGTCTTATACTCAAACATACGTAATTAGGTACATCCCAATTAGCCCACCTCCCGCTGACACTTTATTCCACCCCACGTGGGTTAATACCTCCCATCATTAGCATAAACACAAAGAACATTCCACATTTAACTATAAATTGATACACTTCATGTTAGTTTGACAGTCCGTGATTTGTTTGTGCTGTCTTTCTCCGGCCAGCGCCTCCCTCCCTGTTGGCTTTGTTTATTCAGATAGCCAGGGACCTGGTCTGTTTTCTGTGCTCTCTTTGTTCTTTGGCACATCGCACTGACCTTGCTTCATTCATAAATCTTTCTGTCTCTCTATGCCAAGAGCTGGCCGGAACCTGCCTGGATTTCTTGTTAGCTTTTCTAATCTACCACGCATTCCTTAAATTCTACGTGAGCTCAGCTCTTCTCTTCTAAATCAAATCTATTCTATTTACTTGGTGAACCAATATTCTGAACAAGATGGCCGCCTGGCTTATGGTGGCAACCATCTTCCAGCCTGGTTCTCCTTCACTGTGAAGGAAGGAAACCAAGACCAGGCCATATCACCTTTGGAAAACAGTTCTCGTTTAGCAAAATTTAAGGAATAACGTGGTTGTGGTGTCCCTTGGTCCAGGGTATCACCTTTGATCCGCTGGAGGGGGACTACCCAGGCCAGGTAACACCACGTCTTTATATCAGTATTTATCCACATGTGACATAAGTTTCCGCAGCAAACCATTACTTGGAGACTATTTCCCAATGCCCCTGGATCAGATACATCTAGTGTTGCATTAAACAAGGATTCTTTACACATTGAACTAGGTGGGGCCTGATTTTTCTTTAGTTTAAAACACCATAAAGGGAAGTAAGCCCAATTATTGATCTGAATAGTGTGGTTTGTTTTTGGCATAATTAAGCTCTTAGTCAGTTTAAGAACAGAGGTGCTATCTCAAAACTTTTGGACCTTCTGGGTCCTTTAACCAGAATGTTTAATTCTCTTGAACAATCCCTTTTGGGGAATACCAAACCGGATATTTTCTAATATCGGGGCTGGGTTCAAAGAATGGTCTGCATCCTGGGAAAAGCTAACTCAGCCATTTCCACGGAACGCAGACATTCCATTCTCCTTAAGGTGGAGACAAAATTGGTCTCTATGGCCAATAAAGAACCTGCAGGTCAAAGGGCTGGTGTTCTGCGCTAGTACTCTTAATCTTCGTCTGAAGTGGAGGCTATCCAGCCTGGGGGGCACGTACTCAATGGATTGAATGTAGAGGCGAAAAAGAGAAAAGAGGAGAGTTTTGTGCAGACTGTTTTGTCACAATTAGAAGAAATCTCAAGCAGAAGGTGTACTCACATTTTCTGGTGCCAATTTAAACAAAGAGGCACCAAAACGAAGGCAGATTGGTAAATGAAATCAAGGGGCACCGATTCCCCTGTCAGAGGTCCAATGGTCTGGAAACCTGATCCTTCAGGATGTCGATTCAGGATACTAAAGGAATAATTCACCACGGGTCTTGCAAGGTGAAAGATTCACAAAAGATTTATTAAAACAATGATAAAATACACCTCAGACGTGTTTCGCTGAATACAGCTTCATCAGTGGGTGTCCCACTGATGAAACTCGCAGGGAAGCGAGAGAAACGCGTCTCGGTTCAGCCCATATAATTTTCTTTTCTTTTATTTATATTTTAATTAAGTTTTTTCTGTATTTTATCTTTATTAAAGTTTTTTACAAATCCACTCTCGGAAGATTTCACTTTCTTGAAAAGTTACCGGTTAGGGGTAGGACCCCCCGTGGAGTTAAAGTGGTCCAAGGCTTATATACTGAGCCACTCGTAAGGGAGGCTCAGGATCACGTGAGTAATTTGACTTATGGTGATATATATTCCCTATATGAAAGATTTTGTGCTATGTCTATCTCTATTTCCATTTGAGAGAATTTTCCTGTGACGACAGACTGTTGGTACACGATCAACCAGACCCTGCGAATCGTTTGATGGGACAAAGCCCCCTTTAGAGGCTTATCTGCGTATATCCATGAGCCAGTAGGCTAGTGTTTGTAAGTGGTTCTATATAGAATTTCAAATCTATCATCTGTATGTAACAATATTGCGCGATTATTTTGTATTTTTATATATTCTAGAGTATATTGCTGATTACAACCAATTATCAGATCAACTTGTGGAAAAAAACATCTATTCCATTTCCTATTGCGCTCCCAACAAATTTGTTTGTATTTATTTTAGACTTATATGGGTGAGAGACACACCTGGTGGTGAGCTGCACAATTGTGAATAAGCGTTTTCAATAGACCAGCTACTATATATTAATTATAGCGCCAAACTGTGACGTGGCAGTACCACCAGGCACGCACCACCATATCCTTGCCCTCCGATCCTTGGAAGTGGTCGGTCTGTATATATATCCCTAAGAATATAACTCGCAGCAAGGTGAGGACCAGGTTCCTGAGAGAAGCCCCTATATGCAGAGATGCAGGGTAAACTGCAAGGACAGGTGAAAACAACAAAGGGTTAACAAAAGACCTCTGTACGGCAATACCAAAGATTCCCTGCACTGAAAGACCGGTCTTTAGGATAGCCGGATCTAATCTAAAGGAAAGTATTACCTTGAAGCCGTACAGAGTCTTTTGTTGTATACAGATGACAGGGTTTCCTGGAAACGGTACAGACAAGGAATATACAATAGAGTAGTCATAAAGAGGAAAGTCAGAGGTCATAACCAGAGAGAGTACGTCATACAGAATATAGGAATAGGAACCAGAAGGGAAGTCAGCCAAGCCAAAAATCGGTAACCGGGGAATCAGAATGGAACATAAACAGCAAACCAAAATACAGAAAATGACAGAACTAAATACACAGAAGGAACTGACATAAACTGGAACAGAAATAACAGAGGCAAAAACTGAAAAAGGATGAACAAACGGAGGCTATCAGGAACACAGCAAGGAGCTCTCAGGATACAGGATGCAAGGAGACCAGGCAAAGTAAAAATGACCCAGCAATGTACTATAGGTACATTGCTCTAATATAGGCAGGAGAATCAAGGCAAGGGTCAACAGGTGAGCAGCACACAGAACACCAATTAACCCCTGGGAGGCCACCCAGGAATAGGCAGCAACAGAAACACAAGGGAAAAAACACAATATACAAATACAGAGGGCAGGAAGACAGGTTTGCCAGCATAGAACGTGACACAAACACTCTTAACACTACAGAGGTGTTTTTCTTCCTTAAACCAATAACCAATTTCACACACAGTAAGTTTTTTACTTATAACAGTTTCCTTCTGAGATTTCAGTTTAGCAGTTCATACGTTCCTTTTTTTTGACATTCTCTTGCCTTTGACAATAGGGCCATCTAGTGGCGCTACACAGACACTACATCTACTTTCAATAAAGAACCTGGTCCACAGGCCAAAGGTAATCTATTTGCGGACGATTTCATCAAACAGATGGGTTCTTGTGCTAATTCTTTCAGCTCCATAAAGAAGGTTGAAGCGACCATGAGAAACACATTCCAGAATAGGGTTTTCAACAGGGACGGGAAAAGTAGAAGCCGTTTTCCCGGCCGGAACTCCCAATTCCATATTAGAGGCTTCGCTCACTCCTCTCAATCGGGTCAGTTGCAGGCAGTCGAACAGCCGACCTTCTTCCCGCAGAGGTCCAGGCCAGGACGGTCGAGGCCTTTCCGTGGATATCGCAGAGCAGCGTATGCTGGTGAGTATGTTAGTCCACCAACCTTTTTTTCATGCTCCTATAGGGGGCAGGGTCCATCTTTTTTTCCAATGTTGGCATCAGATCACATCCTTGGGTACTAAACGCGATTATGGGTTACGAAATAGAGTTTGTCTATCTACCAGTTCAGCAACATTTGCCTCAACCTCTGTTTATGACTCCAGAGCACCATCAGGTGATATCTCAGGAGGTTCTGGACTTATTCCAGAAGAAAGCCATAGAAAAGGTGGTCCCTCCACTTTTGGTTTACGTGGGCAATGTTTTCTTAGTTCAAAAGAAAAGCAGCGAATTCCGCCCAGTGATAAATTTAAAAAGCCTGAATGATCATGTTCGATATCAGCCGTTCAAGATGGAAGGAAGCCCATCATTAAAAGACAACCTATGTCCAGGGGATTGGATGTTCAAGATAGACCTCAAAGACGCCTATCTGACTATTCCAGTTGCCTTCAGTTTCTGTGGGAGGACCAACTGTGGAGATTCAAGTCTCTTTCGTTCGACCTCTCGTCAGCCCCCCGATGTTTCACCAAGATCATGAAACCGGAGTTTGTTTGGTCGTATATCTAGACGATATACTTCTAATGGCTCAAGATTTTTCCTTGATTATTCGACATCGAGACTGGACGGTCGATCTCTTAACGAACCTGGGTTTCATGATCAATCAGGAAAAGTCCAGTCTGGAACCTGCCAGGAATATGGAATTTCTGGTTTTCTAGTGAAGTCAACTCAGATGTCCCTAAGTCTCCCGGCCCAGAAGGTCTATCAGATCAGGAAGTAAGGAGGTTGTCCACGCAACCGTCATTCACGTTGAGAGGAGCTCTTGCTCGCCTATTGGGAATGTTGTCGGCGTCGATTCAGGTCATTTTCCCAGCACCTATATTTTATCGGGCCCTTCAACGGCTAAAGGCATCCTACCTTCGTCAGGGTCTCCAGTACTCAGATTTAGTGTCCCTAGATGACGATTCCCAGGAGGAGCTACAGTGGTGGAGACACCACATCAAAACATGGAACGGACGTTCCTTTTTTCCTCCTCAACCAGAGGTGGTAATAGAGTCAGACGCCAGCAACTTTGGTTGCGTTTAGGTCCTATATCCACAGGAGGCAGATGGGCTTTGGAGGAAGCCTCATTGCACATAAACGTTCTCGAGCTCCTAGCTGGCTTCTTCACTATTCAAAGTTTTCTAAAGACAGGTCCTTCAATTCAGTGCTGCTTCGCATGGACAATTTTTCCATGGTGAGGCATATCAACCATCTGGTGGGTCCCAGGTCGAAACAGTTGTCGGAGGTCTCCAAACTCTTTTGGGGGTTTTGCCTATCCCGCAATGTTACAGTGAAGGCCCAGTTCATTCTGGGGTTATGCAACATTGTAGCGGATTGGAACTCCAGATATTTGATAGATCCCAGTGATTGGAGATTAGACAGGGCGATATTCCTATCTTTGTCATCCCTATGGGGTCCCTTCAGTGTAGATTTATTCGCTTCTCATTTGAATGCTCAAATCCCTCAGTATTTCAGCTGTAGACCAGATCCAGACGCGTCAGGAACAGATGCATTATGCCAGTCCTGGCCGCCAGGGATCCTGTATGCTTTTCCTTCATTTCTCCTGATTTCCAGAGTCCTTCAATTGGTTCATTGCAATCAATCAACTGGTTCTGATCACCCCATGGTGGACGACTCAACCATGGTTCCCTCAGCTACTAGAATTAGCGATAGATGTTCCCCGAATCCTCCGGCCGAACCCTTTTCCTCTGGAGGATCCGGAGAATACTCTGCAGAATGTCCTGTCAGTCCCCTCGTTCTGCCTAGTAGCTTGGAGGCTGTCGAGCATCCTCTCACTTGTGGTAGACTTTCGGAAGCTACTTCCGAGCTACTCTCCAGCGCTTGGGCACCAGGTACTAGAAAGCGATACCTTTACTACTGGAACTCCTGGGTTTCTTGGTGTTTGGGCAAACAAATTTATTCCTTTTCAGCCTCTATAGAGAAAATCCTCCAGTTTCTCACCTCTCTATACGAGGAAGGCAGGGCTTATCGTACGATTAACAATTTTAGATCAACCCTTTCAGCATATCACCCTAGCAATGAGGGACTCCCTGTAGGTCAGCACAGATTAGTTTGTCAATTACTTAAGGGAATTCGTTTGAAACGTCCTCCTAGATCACGGTATTCATTTACTTGGGATGTTAATATGGTCTTAAATTTTTTAGATCAGTAGCCACCTAATACTGAATTATCTATTAAATAATTGTCCTGTAAGCTAGCCATGCTTTTTTGTTTGATTTCTTGTAAAACTGTCTCTGACGTCCGTGCTCTGGACCTGTCAGGGAGCTCATTTACACCTTTGGGGGTTTTATTTTCTGTATCTAGACGTACTAAAACAGCCATTTCCCAGGTATTCTATCTGGCTTTTCCTCAAAAACCAAACTTATGCCCGGTGTTATGTTTACAGGAATATGAACGGGTCACTGCCCCGTATTGTCTTCCTTCCTTTGATCGGTTGTTCTTAACCATGACCAAACCGTATCACATAGCCTCACCTACTTCCCTAGCTAGGTGAGTTAAGTGGATTATGGCTGAGGCAGGTATAGACACCTCCGTTTTTGGGGCCCATTCCTCTCAGAGTGCGGCAGCATCTGCGGCCATGTCTCAAGGTTGTAGATTGGGAGATATTCTAAAAACTGCTAATTGGTCTAATGATTCCACCTTTAAAGAATTTTATTTTAAACCTATTGTTCATTTTGCTCATTCCATTATTAACTAGCTTTCCACGAGCATAATATGATGCCTCCGTGTCTTGGTGTATAATCCCTAGATTCCCCTATAGAGTTGACGGGGAATCAAGATTTTAAATAAAGACATGGA
This sequence comes from Leptobrachium leishanense, assembly GCA_009667805.1. Taxonomy (NCBI): domain Eukaryota; kingdom Metazoa; phylum Chordata; class Amphibia; order Anura; family Megophryidae; genus Leptobrachium; species Leptobrachium leishanense. The sequence goes on from CM019069.1 coordinate 121,986,803, forward strand.
GGCGAATATTATCCCACCCGAAATATGAGTCTAATCATAAGTGTTCCCTACCCATGACATGTAAATGTTTCATGTTTCATTGCCGTGTTTGAAATTATGGTGTTCTTGCCTGATGTTTCCATATAAAAAAAAATTTTGATTCACGTTTCTAATCTGGAGATTCTAGTCCTTTGTTGTTTCAGGTTCATAGCGTCAAGGGTGTTCTCCTCTACGATTTCCATTGGATTTCGGTTTCCTGTTATAAAGTTAAAAATGATCGCAACTAAAGAAAAGAGGTTGAATGTGGCGCAGCTGGTTGAATATATACCCGATGGTGGACAGTGATTGGCCCAAGTTGGACTGCCCTATTGTGATTGGTTCCACTATTGTTAACGGTATATGTGAAACTTTTTTTCCTTTTATCAAATTTAAAAAAAAATATTTTTGCATTTCTTTGCTGCTGATGATACGGTAAAGAAGAGATTAGCATAATATTCGCCTCCGTGTCTTTATTTATAATCTTGATTCCCCGTCAACTCTATAGGGGAATCTAGGGATTTACATATGGAGCATCCATCCCTGTAATGGCATAATCGATCAAAAACCCTGTGAGACTTGAGCGAGCCCCACCGTAGAGCAGGCCACTAGTGCCGTTGCTCGTCCTCAGGACCCTCACAAACCTCTCTTGGTTCTATGGAGTCCTGGGGACACCTGGAACCCGAGACCAGCAGCTGCATGCTGTGCTGCTGGTGGAAACTGTTTTTGTCTCCCAAAAATTAGCTGCGTCAAAATATGCCGTGTAACAAGGAGTCAGTAAGCGATATTGGCTTGCAATGTTTTCCCTTACCGGTTCCCTGCTATATGCATCAATGAAATAGGACTCCAGAAGTTTCAATTAAATATTATGATAACGTTTTAAAAGTGCTTGCTAGTGAAGGGGTTAATAGCTGACTAGGGTGTACAAGAAAAAATAAAGGTGCAGTGAATAACTACTCTTCCCCTGGTGTTTAGAGAGCAGATTAGGCTGGACTGAGCTGCAAATGTAAGAGACAATAGACTTTTTTTAAGAATTTGTACCAGGAAACTAATTAAAAAAAAACTGACTTCACTTGTCATCTAGATTATATGCCAGACCCACAGGGGAGGTTTCTCCCTGCACGTAGCAAAAAAAAAAAGTCTAGGTCTAGGACATACTGTATCTCATTTGAAATATTTCTGTAATTTCGGTATTAGCAGTTGAGGGGAGGGGCTAACTTGAAAGGTCTGACAGCTCACCCTGCCAGTTTCGAATCCTAGTTGTCATTTGTCAGCGCACCCCCCCTCCCCATGCGCAGCCTTGCTCCCTTTCGCTTATAATTTTGACGCCCACCATTTTTTTTCCTAGGAAGGCAGCCATACCTTTCCATCTGGATGATGTCTTGATGACTTACCTGTTTTTCAGAACAGTTTGTCAGAAATTAATACGAATCAGTCTCTGATGTTGTCTCTCGATTAGGGGTCATACTCCATGTTTTATCTAACAGAAAGCTGGTCATCTTTAGATCAACAAAACCCAATAAGTCTAATCAGCAGTTTTTGTGTCAGTACATTTACGAGCTTTATTTTGAAGTCTGTATACTTACTACATTAGGGGTTATTCAGAGAGAGCCGATCTGGCCCCGAAATGTCACGAACAGGGAATTTCCCCATACGGTGCCATTTCGGGGCCATTCGACTATTCAGAGAGCAGGCAGTTTGACAAATTTTGGCGAACTGCCAGCAAATACGGTGCCTGTTCGAAGGCAGTGAAATCCTCCATGCAGAAGCAATGGTTAATCTATTCAGAGAACACCGAACAGCAGTGAAAAGTTGCCAAAGTACTCTGCTGTTCGGTGGTTTCAATCGGCAGGTTTATTCAGGCTAATTCCAGAGGCTTCAATGTTAAAAATATTCCTATTTTTATTCAATATCTAATAAACCGTTTATTATTTTAATCTTCAGTAAAAAGACTCTTTATTTATAGATTTTTTTAGGATCTTTTAGGCATTTTTTAGGATTTTTTCGGCAAAACTTTTTCTTCATTTTTTTTTAAAGTGGTTTTTCATTTTTCTTGAACAGACTTTTTTATTATCATTCATAGGATCTTTTATGTAACTTCCAGGTATTTTCGTTAAGTAGTTTTTTGCAAACAGAGTTTCAGTTTTAACACTTTCAATCGTATTGTTTTTTCTTTTTTACCCATTTGTCAAAATGTTGGCTTTTTCTGGTGGCTGGTCTGAACTGTGATCGGCGACTCGTCAACTTTTTCTGATGTGGTCATTGTATTCTTTGTGGCGGTTCCGATGGGTTTTTGGTGGGTGTTCGGCGGGTGTGCAGCAGGTTTGCGGCGGGTTTCCCTGCACTCACGGGACCCTGCGGTGAATGCTGCATTCACTGCAATGTGGGGAACATTGATTCCCCGAAGTGCGGGGTAGTGCAGGGAACGAGAGAGCACCGAAATGTCGTCAACATTTCGTTGCTCTCTGAATAACCTCCTTTGTGTTTTCTATTCACTGATATAAGTTGCTCTTTTCAAAGCTGTAAGTATTAAATCTTCATTTGTTACCCGTAGAACTTAGATGATGATAATTACTTGTATCAACTCTGTTTACTAGAGATGTGCAATTCGTTTAGTTCCGAATTGAAATTCAGACGAAATTCACCAATGTTGTGTTTCGGGAGCATTTCCGAAAACAAAATATCGACCACACGAAATTTCGGATCAATCCGAAATTTCGGATTGATTCGATGATTCGGATCATTTTGGTGATTCGGATCATTTCGGGTTATTCGGATCAGTTGGTTTTTCGTTTTTTTATCATTTATCTTGTTTTTTATTGCTTATTTAAGAATGGCAAGTAGATTACTACCAATAGAATGAAAGTTTCGTTACTTACTTTTTCTTTTAGGATTTTTTAGACATTTTTTGGGTGACATTTTAGGTTTTCTAACTTTTTTAAAGAAACAAGGCTTTTTAACCCATAGGTTTCAATGCAGTATATGAATCCACACACTGCCGGGCAGCGCATCTCTGCAGTATAATTAATGCAGCATATGAATCCACACACTGCCGGGCAGCGCATCTCTGCAGTATAATAAATGCAGCATATGAATCCGCACATTGCAGGGCAGCACCTCTCTGGAGATCGATTCATTGATTTGAATCGATTCATTTTTTGATCAGTTAGTTTTTTGTTTTTTATGAGTTATAATTAATGCAGCATATGAATCCACACACTGCTGGGAAGTTCCTGGCAGTGTGTGGATTCATATGCTGCTTTAATTATACTGCAGAGAGGCGCTGCCCGGCAGTGTACGGATTCATATGCTGCATTATACTGCAGAGAGGCGCTGCCCGGCAGTGTACGGATTCATATGCTGAATTATACTGCAGAGAGGGGCTGCCCGGCAGTGTGTGGATTCATATGCTGCATTGAAACCTATGGGTTGAAAAAGCCTTGTTTCCCTGTTTCTTTAAAAAAAGTTCGGAAACCTAAATTTTCACCCATAAAATGCCTAAAAAATCCTAAAAGAATAATTAAGCAAAGGAACTTACATTCTATTGGTAGTATGTCTATTGCACATCCCTACTGCTTACAATTGTGTGCTGTTTCAAGTTTAGCCATTAATTTACCTGTTTAATGTGTGGACACAGAGGGCCCTAACGTTAGCGCTCACATACTTGAGCGTTAGGTTAAATTAGGTAACCGCAGGCCACCCAGATCACATCCCGAATGCTAACAGGTTTAAAAACCCGTTAGCGCATCGGTAATAGCGCTTTGTCCCACGAGCTTACTGTACCTTGCGCTCCCTATACTTAACATGGGGAGCGCAAACAGTAATTAGTGTTTTTTTTTTTTGAGAAAGGATTTTACCAGGAAGGATACATTGAGATTTCTCTCGTTTTCAAGTCCTGGGTGGCGAGTATGTACCATTAGGTGTCTTGCCCAAGGACACTTACTGGAGAGGTGCTCATCGGGATCAAACCCATGACTCCACAGGCTCTCTCCACGCAAAGCAGTGATGTTACCTCTACTCCACCCAGCCGGTAATTACCTCACCGCTGCGGTTAAATGAAAAGTTAGCCACAGCTCTAAGCTGGTGCTAACTGATTCAGCTTCTGCGGAATCAGTTATCAACAGTTGAAAACCCCCCAAATAATCAGATACTCACCTCTCATCCCGCGGCATGAATGGCGGCCTGATCCACCTCTTTTGGCCACCAGGAGCAGAATGAGACTGGGGACAAAAGTCACTTTGAGGCCCTGCACAATCTCGCAAGAGTAAGATCCTGCAGGCCACGTGGCCTGGAAGCACAAAGATCCATGGGGTCCTATGGACTCCAGGAGGGGATACTCGGGGTGGCGCGTTAGTGCTGTCTCGAGCATCCAGGGGCTTAGTGTTGCGTTCCAGGGTAGGCTGCTGAATCATCGCCAGCCCCATGATATGGTGTTAAAATGAGGACGCTGAGGGAAAACTTTCAGGTGCAACTTTTTCCAGTAAGAGTCCCTGTTTTAGCATAGGGCAGAAGATAGTGCCCAGAGTAAGGTAGAATTTAATGACCTTTATGGCTTATGTGGCTTTATCCTACCAGGAGGGGGGCATGCAGAGAAGCAAGTCAAGTAAAGTAAGCATATTTCAATACTATCAGGGTAATTCAAAGAGATTCGAAAAGTCACCGCGCGTTCGGTGACTTTTCGTTCAATTCGGTTCGTTTTGCCGATCCCATTTCGGTGACCCTGCGGTGTATTCAGCAGGCACCACAGGGCCCCCTTAATTGCAGGGAAAAGCTGCCGCAAACCTGACAAAAACTAACCGCAAAACCCGGCGAATGCACGCTGAAAACCCGCAAAAACATCTGGATTAACCTGCCAAAAACCACGGAAAAACCTGAGCAGGAGCTGAACGCAGCCTCCGGAAAAAGACGACACCGCAGAAGAGGCAGTGAATAAATTAGCAAAACAGTTTGCATGAATGATTGAAAAGTGAAACGCTGTTTGCAAAGAAACTACTGAGCGAAAATGTCTGAAATTTACATATGAGGTCCAGGGAATGATAATAAAATGGGCTGTTACAGAAAAAATAAGTAAACTTAAAACATTTTTTTTTAAAAATCGGACTTTTAAAAAATAAAAAATAAATCCAGAAAAATGCTTAAAATAGCCTAAAAAATCTGTAATTAAAGAGACTCTTTACTGCAGAATTTTATAATGAACGGTTTATTAGATATTTAATTAAAACGGGAATATTTTTAACATTGAAGCCTATGGGATTCTCCTGAATAAACTTGCCGAATTAAACCACTGAATGGCAGGGCATTAGGGGAACCTTTCACTGCTGGTTTGTGTTCTCTGAATAGCCGAAGCAGTGCTTTTTCATGGGGATTTCACTTCCCTCGAACAGGCACCGAACAGGCACCGTATGTGCAGGCAATTCGCCAGGATTTGGCGAATTGCCTGCTCTCTGGATAGCCGAATGGCCAAGAAAGGTAACCGAACACTGATTTTCAGCGTCCTTTATATTTTATATTATGCATTGCTTTTTTATTATTTGTTTACTGTACATTCTATGAGTCAGACTCATGAATGCAGAGAAATGAGTTTCAAATGTACCTATTTTGGGAAAAAAAAAATGCAACCACTCAATTAGCCGTGGCCGTGTTTATTCAAGCAGCACAATCATGACTCTTCCATTTTGCTACCTCCACTCCTCTGCAGTTATCGATCTTTTAAAATAATAATGTTACCCACCTCAGACCAGGGAGGCCAGAGTGGGCAGGTAAAATTAAAATTACTTGAGAAAAACAGAGATACAGACAGGGTCGGTTTTATAATTAGGCAAAGTAGGCATGTGCCTACAGGCGCCTACCTCAGGGGAGCACATTTCTCCGTAAAAATAAAAATTACAATTTCTAATCATTTAGACCCCCTGTATCTCTGGAACCCTAAAAGCTATAAGGACGTATAAGGTATCATTGGAAAGGCCAGATAGTGGACTTTCCAATGATACCAAAGGTTTGTCTAAGTGTAAAATAACATATATAAAATAAAAGTATAGTTTCCTTAGTTTTACTAACGCAGCACTCTTGTTCACTTTTCAATTATAAAGTGAACAGCGTTGCTGCCCTAACTTCCTGCACCAACAGAATTTTTTTTTTAAAGCTTTGAAAAATAATGAAAAATGCTGAAAATAAAGCAGCATGAATATATATCCTGTAAAAGACCTTCGGCTGCGGCCGAATTCTGATGCCCATACTTTTGATTGTTGTGGGCAGAAATAGAGCATAATTTTTCATAGCTGGGTTATTAATTACAGTTAGGGTTAGGTTACTATTTGTGCTTGTTTTAGGGTTAGGGTTGACCCTATCCCTGACATTCTACTGGTTTTGCTTCATTTTAAGGCAACAGATTTTGCCCCTTCTTTTGATGTGAGTGCAGCAAGAACAGGTTTTCAGTTATATAAAATGCTAAAAAAAAATTGTTCCCCAAGAAACGAAAAAAGAATTACCCCTAGTTTGGACATTTTAAGGGGGGGAGCTCCGGATAACAGTGCCTAAAGGCCCCTGAGATGTAAATCGGGCTCTGGACATAGAATGTCTTATAGGCTGTTGGTGCCATCTTTAGTTTACTGTGGCAAGTTACCTCAGTTACCTCCTCCTTCCCCACTAGCACCAATTCCTCTCTACAGGAGACACAAAGGCCCACAATGCTTCTAAAGATGCCAATTAATGTCTAATTGTAATAAGACAAAAATATTTATTACAGCATTGCAACAAATAAATAAATATAGGCGGACACCTTTTTTTGTCTACTTACTTCCTGTCCACCTAAATAGCAAAATTAAAGGGCCATCAAAAAATTAAAAGTTCTTGTTGTGTTTATTTTATTTTTTTTAGAAAGTATTTTAGCAGGAAGGATACATTGAGATTTCTCTTCTTTTCAAGTATGTCCTGGGTGGTGAGTATGTTTCGTTAGGTATCTTGCCCTAAGACACTTGCTGGAGATGTGCTTTGGCCAGGATTTGGCCAGTTACAGAGCAGTGATGTTACCTCTTTTCCGCCCAGCCGATGTTGCTGACATCTTGCAGGTACATTGGTTTTCTCATGTTTGTTTAGTTATGAAAATATTGCAATCTATATTTGTCACTGGGCACATCCATTTGTGTGATCTTTTGTGTTGTAAACTGCTCCCCACAGTATCTTTACATCACTTGATCCTCACTCTTTGGCAATGGCCATAGAATGTAGACTATGGGTCGACCAATGGCTCAAATCGTTGTCTTGAATGGGATGTATTCAAAGGACATCACTAGGGGGTAGATTAGCAGTCTTCTAAGCTCCCTGTCCTATCTCCTTCAACTGCCAGCTCTTATTTCAGGTAGCCTGAATCATAACACACCCACTGCTGCCTTATCTAAACATTCCCTCCTCCACCATATTAACTGTTAAATACTGAATAAGCTAAAGCCCAGTCAAAAAGTAAAGCTCACCATTAGATTTTGGTAAATGTTGCATCATGGGAAAAATGCACAAAATGTAAGCAAGAGATTAAAAAAAATAAGCCCATGTTTTAGACAGAGTCCCATCTGTTCAAACTGTTTTAGAACATGGAGTGTCAAGCATATGGTGCTAAAATGTTTGACGTCACATTCTGGACCGTTTGCAAAGAATTGTGTTTTCCGCTAACAAAATTCTGTTACATTGCTCCAGAATTAGTCCAAGTTGAAGTACTAGGTAGTGAAGGGGTTAAAGAAATGACTGACATTCTATGAAGGAAATAAATAAATATAAATAAAGCTGCAATTGTTGCCCTACCTACAATTGTTAGGGAATCTAGAACATTTTTGACTTAATCTTTACATAAAGGCAAACATAATGCATCACACACCTTCAAAAGAAATTCAAACACTTCAGGACAATAAAATATTATATGTATTGACAACTTGACACACGTGACAACTAAGGACCTCTTTAATTGGAAGGTTGTTTTGCACCTTAAGTGTATAAAAGTCATACTGCAGGATGGGGTTCACGTCTTGATTTCTCAGCGAGTCAGTAGTAGCTGTTAAGAACAGAACATGAAATTTCTAAGCTTAACCCAGCTGGTTTTCATTACTTGGATGTCTGGATTCTTTAAACTTGCATTTTCAGACATTGGGGATCCTACCACTCGATCTTCAAGTGAAGATGCTGAAAGTTATACAACTGATGCTAGTAAGTAATCTGCAAACAGCAATTTAATAAACCTTTTGATTTGAATAACATAAAGAACCTGAATAATAATAATAATAATGTTGTTTATATTAGACCAGTATATTTATCTTAGGTTTTCAGTCATTAAATGTTGGTAAATTGTCTAATATGATCCTTTATATCATTCTTGTATGGAAATGTAACAGCATCCCAGATTTCAAAATTGAATTTTAAAAATTCCAATAATATTTTTACATCTCATGATCACCTTTTTTAGATTGATATTAAACTAGTGCCTAAGTTTGTACATTGTGAGATGAACATACAGCGCACTGAGATACATTGAACAGTTTGTCATGCCATTATTGACTATATGTAACATAACACACTTTCTTATGTGTAAAGGTTTTTACCATTATCTGGAAACCACGACTCCAAATCTAACGCTATCAGTTTATGGATCATGCGATGCGCTCACAGGTAAGGCATTTTTATTTATTTAGTTTATTTGATATAAACATTAATGATGCTCTATTCTGGCTCAGCAACCATCAAGTTAAAGTTAAGGACACTGACCTCTGTGAGTACTTACAGTAAGATATGGTATTTATACCTAACTTCTGATTAAGTAGACAGTGTGATCTGGTGAGGTTTTATACATTATTTTACCTTCATCTGTCAGTAGTTGAAGATTAGTGACGTGACAATGAAGTTAGCGACACTACCCGGGAACTAAATTCTGGTGATGAAGCATCACGTACATTTACCCATAAGTCTTCTTGAGAGTCTATTTTTGTGTCTTAAAGCAATATTAGCTTGGAGCGCCTACTGTAAATGTCTTCTTTTGTGTTTATGTTTAATACAATGATTGCAGACCATCCATAAAGGACTTACAAAATACATCACGTTTGCAGTATGTCACTATCAGGTCTATTCAATAAAGGTGAAAATCAGGAGAATTGGCAGGAGAAGAGAACAATCTAGACCAAACAGCCGATTTGGAAAGTGAGATAAAAGGGAAAATGTTTCTGGTTTGGCTATTTTGACCTGGAATTTTCATTTCTTCTGCCAATTCTCCTGAGTTACACCTTTAGTTAATAGGCCTGTATGTGAATATTCAGGTGCATTGTTTTGCTTATGTTTTTAAGATGACATTAACCACTTGGCTGCGGAGGACGCGCGTCGCCGTGATGGACCATTCCATGCGTCCTTACTGCTGCCCCCTCTTCCAGTGAGTGTATACTCACCAATCTCTCCGGGGTCCCACAGTGATCTGAGTCCTATGGACACAGACGTCCATTTTTATAGCCTTGTGGGCAAGATGACATCATCGCGACAAGTGCAATGATGTCATTTACAAGGCGCAGTACCGGAAATGGGGGGTCATTTGGACCTTTCTGCCTCCCGATTGGGAGATCTTAGAAACAAACTAGAGGCACCACTGGAAAGGTCAAAGTCTGACCTTTCCAGCGGTGCCTCTCTTTAACCCCTCTGGTACTGGTCTGAGATTCGGCTTCAATCAGCACCAGATCACAGATGCCACCGGAGGTGGCTGACATCTTGGATGTCTGCCAATCCTTCGGGGCCTCCCCCTACCCACTGATGTCATCGCACAATGACATCAGTTAGGGGATTAACCTCTAGCTGCCAAGGGATTTCCTACGGAAATCCCTATGGTGGAGATAGCGGTTTCCAAAGGACCCCCCTATCTCCGGATCAGTGGCAGTTAGAGGGTCATGACCACCTTTGTGCTCTTACTAGGATGTTATAGTTTGATGCTAGTATATTTATACCTACCTGTTCAAAGACAATTTGAAACAATCGAGCAAACAATGCAGACCAACATTATAACCTAAAACGCTTAAGTAGTAGATTTATTTAAAATCTTGTGTGTTATGTCTGTGTTTGAATTATGATCGTGATTGAATATGTATATGTTTTAATCACTTTTTCAGTTTTAATAAAAGTTAAGTTTTACTACAATTTCATGTCCACTTGGCTACAGACAGAAACTGTGGTTCACACCTTCATTCGGTGAACCAGCCTTACATAATAAAAAGGTCTGTTACAGAAAAAGGAAACTGCTATTAAAAAAAAAGGGGAAAAAAATTCCCAAAAAATCCCAAAATGCCTAAAAGATCGTAAATAAATAGACTTTTTACTCCAGATTAAAATAATAAATGGTTTATTAGATATTGAATAAAAATGTGAATATTTTTAAAATTGAAACCTATGGGATTCAACTGAATAAACCACCGAACATATGAGCATTTCTCTGACAGTTGCCTGCTGTTCGGTGTTCTGTGACTAGATTAACCATTGCTTGTCTATGGGATTTCGCTGCCTTCGAACAGGCACTGTACTCTCTGGCAATTCGCCAAAATTTGGCGAACTGCCTGCTTTTTGAATAGCCGAATGACCACGAAATTTCACCATCTGGGGAATTCTGTGTTCGGTGCCGTATCGACTGTGTCTGAATAACCCTGTATGTGATAGGAGAAGGTTGAGGAACAATACGACGTGTCAGATCCACCAAAACCTCCAATCCCATAACTCCCAAGAGTAATTTCATACCCAAATACCCGAGTTCACAGTGACTGCCACCATAATATATAACGTCCCAGTTCTATATAATATATATGAATTAACCATGGTATTTTACCTTTATTTTTAGACTTGCCTGCTCTGACATTCGTGGTGGACACCACTGGCTCTATGCATTACAGTTTAGCCCAGCTACAGGATTCTACAAAACTGCTTAATAATCTAACTTTTGATGGTGGTTTACGTCAATACACTCTGATGGAATTCAATGACCCAAGTATGTTATTTTTATCTACTTTTTGAATTTGCGAAGCCCTGTAATTGATATACTTTTGTAGTGTATATTTTTTGTCAGTACTCATTTTGCTTTATATACTATTACTGTAACTTCTTCTTAGACCTGACAATAAATAATGAATATAGAATTCAAAGTCCATACACAATACATGATTTTTCAACATAGCACATAATATATTTTGAATATAGTTTGGATTACATGTATAAAATATGCCTTTTGTTTTTTAGCCATTGGGCCACTTCGCATTACTTGCTCAGCAAGTGAGTTTGTAGACAATATAGCAAACCTTTATGTTTATGGTGGCGGTGACTGTCCCGAACTGTCAATGAATGGACTCCTGCAGGCTCTGGAACATAGTCCTCCTGGATCACTGTTCGTAGTAGCAACGGATGCCTCTGCAAAAGATTATGCGACCTCTGCAACAGAAAAAATATTTCCTCTTCTGGATTCTTTGAAAGCAAAGGCAATATATATTTTCTATATAATTACATTTATTGACCTGTGCTCTAAAAACTCTATTATCTAACGAGTTATATATGTTGTAGGATGGAGCTTAAAATTGTTACATCCAGATTGGTCTCTGGTGCCCAGAAAAGAGCAATAAGGTTTGTACATAAGTTCATATAGAAGCTGAGACCAACGCAGCCCTCACTCCTTATCAGACTAGATTCACTTTGCGTTGATATGGAAACAATGTGCCTTGATATCAATGCAGTGCCGGCAGGAATATTCACAATGCATTCCAGTGCCTCTCTATGGAGGGCTGGATTTATAATTAGGCGACATAGGCACGTGTCTGCAAGCACCTACCACAGGAGAGTGCCTTGCTCTGTGTAAATGTGAAAAATATATCATTTACAATCATTTAGACCCATGTATCTTTGGAATCCTACTGGCTAGAGGGCCATATAAGGTATCATTAGAAAGGCCAGAGTATGGCTTTTCCAATGTTTCCAAACATGACCAGGTTTATAAAAAAAATAAAATAATAAATAAATCATTTAAAAATATATTTTTTTCTTTCATTCTTTTCAAATTAATATTTATTAAAAGGTTTTAAAACATTTTTTTCTGTTTCTGTTCACAAAAAGAAATATTCACAACAAAAGCAGTCAATTTTCTTTTATTCTAATGCAGCACTATTGTTCACTTTTGAATTCTAAAGTAAACAGTAATGCTGCACTCTCTCAGCTTCTCATTTCCTACACAGACAGCATTTTTTAAAAAGGTTTTAATATCCTATTGAAAAATTGTCAAAAATAAAGCAGCATCAAAAAAAAGAACTTGCAAAAAAGTCACGTCTTGAGAAAGATCCTCAGCTGCGGCCGAGTTTTGATGCCCAGAATTTTGGTTGCCTCGGGCTGAAATAGAGCAGAATTTTGCACTAACGCTAATAGGGAGATGCTAATGGAGTATACCTCATGCCAATTACAGTTGGTGCCGCATTTACCCTATTACCGGTTCAGCCAGAATAGGTCCTACAATCTGTATATGGATAATCTCCCATGTATCAACAATGGATAATACACTTGCTTCAATTACAGGTTGCAATTTATTCCCTTAGTTACTTCCATTATAAGCTTGGAGTACTTTCTAGTGGCGCTACAGTTATAACATAAAACAGTGGGGAAGGCTGCACTCACCCTAAACATGTATCAGAGGCAGGTGCTTCTAAGACAAATGAATACAACATGCAAGGAAAGGAGAATTCAAATCATTTAAATGTGTTTTTTTAAACATTTCAAACCACCTAAGTTAGGAAGGAATGAAGATGTTCTTGCAAGCAATGGTGAATATCGCTTTTGTTATAATCACAATAAACTTTGGTGATGCAGTAAGGGGAATTCAAACAATGGTAGATGAAGCTTCATTATTGAAGCTTCCCCTGCCTTCCTTTGATTTATGCTCTCTGGAACACTGACATTTATCATGTTTGCAGCAATGCTAATGTTAGTTAGCAACATAAGTTACAGGGTTATTCAGAGAGCGTGAAAAGCAGGAGAATGACGGGAGAATGAAAAATTCTAGGTCAAAATAGCCGATTTGGAAAGTGAGATGAAAGAGAAAATTTTTCTGGTTTGGCTATTTTGACCTAGAATATTTCCTTCTCCAGTCATTCTCCTGCTTTACACGCTCTCTGAATAACCCTGTAGGTAATTGACAGAGAAATACGGTGCAGTTTGTCGCAGATCGGCGAAATTGGCCCATAGAGAAGTAATAGTTAATCAATTCATAGAACACCGAACTGCACAGAAGTGTCGGCGAAATGCCCTGCTTTTCAGTGGTTCAGTTTGACAGGTTTAAACAGGTGAATCCCATATGATTCAATGTAAACAATATCCTTTTTTTATTTATTCAGCTGTTTATTCTTTTCCTTTTCAGCAAAAAGCCTTTTTATGTATTTTTTAGACAACATTTTTCTTTCCCAAATATTTTTGTAGCGCTCACTCCCAGAGGAGCCGCTGAAAATGAACCACGGGTCAGTCTCCCCGCACTAGGGAATAAATATACTCCAGCACCGTTGTGTATTTTATAAATTATATAGTTTACTAAAGTAAAAGGCATATAATGAGACACGGTGTTCGTAGATATATTTACAGTATTTCGTATCGCGGTAAACGCGCAGCGGAAAAAGAAATACGAGGTTTTGTATTTCGGGAAAATGCGCAGCCGAACAGAAAAAATACAATGCTTCGTAATTTCGAGAAACGCGCAGCGGAAAGAGAATACAATATTTCGTAATTCGAGAAACGCGCAGCGGAAAACAAAATAAGATGCAAATCTTTGCCCCTTTTTCGGATACTAGGGAGTGAGTCCCGAACAGGTTAAGTCCCGAACTGTGAGTGTATGTGTGTGTTATGGTACCCGGGTACTATTCAACTGGCCAGTGAATCTCCTAAACGATGTCTTCGACTAGTCAAGTTGGGGCCCTGTGGGTTTTAGAAATAAACAGCAGCGTGCTTTCTTGACTTTATAAAACCGGCCTTGGAGGCCTCTCACCCATCCACTCGATCACCAAGGTTCCTCTGATCCAGGACGTCCCTCCGCTCGGTGCCTTGCTGGGATACTGGCTACTGGATCCGTTGTCTGGCTCTCTCTGCTCTGACAGTGGCTGGTCCAGCTACCGCCTGCTCTCCCATCCAATGGACCTGCGGTACTCCTTACTCGAGGGTCCTCCGCTTCCTTGACAGCAGCTTGGGTAATGTCTGTGGATCACTGGGTCTCCTTCTTCCGAGGCTGCATAACCCCACTTGGAATCCCGGTAGGCCCCACCTGCGCTCCGGCCTAGTCTCTGCTCGCTCTGCAATACTGTGTCCTCTCTCATGCACTCCCTGGCGCGCTCTGCCAGCTATCTCCACGAGGCTCAGGATGTACAGCGTCTGTGTCCCACCCACTTCCTGTATCTGTTTGCAAAGCATGCCGGGAAACGTAGTCCCAATGTTCAGTGTCTCTTATCTAGCTTGTCTCCCTCCGGTGGCCAAAAATAGGTACTGCCACAGTAAGGTTTTAAACACAGCGCTACATTTTTTTAAAGGCGTTTTTATTATTCTTATTTTTTTAAAGGACCTTGTTTATTATTTCCACACATTTTAATGCATTTTTATTGGTTTCAACACCTATTAGAAGAATAGCAGAGTTCCGTCTTTTTTTTTTGTAGCTCGGTGGTGTTCGAAGGTCTCTTTGGTGGTCAGTTCGGTGGTCTTCGACTGTCTCCGGCAACTTCATCTTCGGCACACTTTGGTGATCCTGTGGTGAATAGTGAATTCACCACAGCGTCAGCAAAATGGAATCTCTGAATTAGTGAATAACCCCTAGTAAGTAAGAAGATCTGTATGTATAGATTCTTTTTGCCATCTCCATTTTCAGCTATTTGGGTTAGGAGCTTTGTTGACAAATGACCCCAGAAAGAAGTGCAGGACAGGCTGATAACAGGGGAGGTGCAGTATTGGCTCCTGGAGTCCATAGGACTCCATGGAGCCCAGCACGTAAGTCTCACTTTGCTCCCGGTAAGGTTAATGTCAGACGAACGCAGTCTGAGAGCACTCTGTGTGCGTGCATAATGGACGGACATACTGACGGAAGATACTGTAGGCACCACACAGTCCGTTTATTGACAGATGTAGAAAAAAAAGGGAACTAAGTACTAACACGTACTTCGTGTGTTGGTCTCTATTGATCACAAATCAATGCTACAACGGACGTTAAACTGTGCGGCGACACGGACGTGATGGCTGCGTTCATCTAACGCTAGCCTTAGAGGTAAAGGCGGATCGCACCGTCCGGTCACTGTGGCATGTGAGGGGAGTATGGGATATTTTTGGTAGGGTTAGGTAGGGGTATTAAGTGATTTTACAAATGAAAAATCTCTTAACACCAGCTCTTAGGAGTCAGTGTTTCTCAGTGAAATACCGGCTAAAGGATGGAAGTGCAAGCTACCTTGGAATAGCTTGCGTTACAATTTTTAGGTGCAAATTAATGTCGCTTATACTAATTATAGGAGACGTTAATTTCCAGTAAAAATGTGCAGGGAAGCACTGCACTCAAGCCGCAGCACAGTTTGCGGCAAAAGTGGAATAGCTATTCTCATCATTAAGATATGTGTATCATCTCCTGTACTTTCCAACAAGGGTGGAAAAGGGTCAGGGGTCAAGTCGACCAGGAACACAGTTCCTCCACTATTTTCTCAGAGGGAACTGAGTTTCTTTATGGCCCATACACTGAGAATCTTTTATTAGGTCAACATTTCGGTGCTCTCTTGTTCCCTGCACTTCGGGGAATCCAATTTCCTGACCCTGCAGAGAATTAGGCATTCACCGCAGGGTCCCTGGGGTGCAGGGAAGGGACTCGAAAATCTGCCGCAAACCGCCGAAAATACATAGAAAAAGAGCCGAAAACCCAGCTGATACGATCTGAAGTATCAGAGCACATGGAACTGCTGCAAAAAACACGCCAAACACCTCCGGACAAAGCCGACAATCTGCCGAACACAGTGCCGACCAGCTACCGGAAAAAAGCCGACAAACGGGGGGGGGGGGGGGATAACGATTGAGAGTGTCAAAATTTAAATGCTGTTTGCAAAAAAAGTACTCAAAGAAAATGTCTGGAATTAACATATAGGGTCCTATGAATGATAAAAGGTGTTACAGAAAAAAGAAAAAACACTGTTTTTAAAAAAAAGGGGAGGGAATTGCAGAAAATGCCTAAAAGATCCTAAAAAATAAAGAGAATTTTTGCTGCAGATTAAAATAATAATAAACGGTTTATTAGGTATCACATTAAAAACGGGAAAATTTTTAACATTGAAACCTATGGGATTCGCATGAATAAACCTGCCGAATGAAACCATCAAACATAAGGGCATTTCTTCAAATTTTCCCTGTTGCTCGGTGTTCTGTGAATAGATTAACCATTGCTTCTCTATGGGGGATTTCACTGCTGCCGAACAGACACTGTATTTTGCTGGCAATTAGCAAAAATTTGGCGAACTGCCTGCTTTCTGAAATGCCGAATGGCCCTGATATTGCACAGTACAGGGAAATTCCCTGTTCGGTGCATTTTCGTGGCAAGTTCGGATCTCTGTGAATAACCCTATTAGTGAATAGACCCTTAGTCTTTCTGGTTGTAGAATGCTGATAATCTGAAATTAGCAATTTGCTCTTCTATAAAATAGAAAACAAGATTTATGATCTTTAACAGTTTTGCTGTTCAGCCATTTCGCAGTAAAACGAAAAATTCCATGCACCGCTATGAAGGTCTTCAAAGAAAAGGTTGGGCAGAGTCTGTGGACCCAAAATATAATTAATTTTTTTTCTCCATAGGTTATATTCTTGATAACAGGCCTCTGTTCTGGTGAAAATGACGCGGATTTCCTCATTTACAGAAATATTTCCTCTGCAAGCAGTGGGCATGTTTTGCAAAATTTATACTATCCTGATTACAATAAAGTAAGAATAGACTTGTTGACAAACAAAGCTATTTCTGTTCATGTATGTTCTTTAATGCCTTAACAAATAATGGGATTAATAATGTTTTCATTATTTTACGTTCTTCGGGATCTATTCTCTGAATGACGAGTTGCTTGTGAATAGCAAACGATGAGCACTCAGATCTGCCCCAACTGTACACATTTTCCGTCACAGTGGGGGATGGAAAGGGCTCTCAGTGACACATAAAATAACAATATTTACAACAGCAAAACTTAACGCGCACCTGTTATGGGCAAAATGACTTTTGTCCATTTGACAGGGCACCTCTCCCGTTACATAGGGCAGCATTTTTTGCTGACTTATACAATGTAAGAAATCAGAGATATGTCTGTTTTTATAGTTTCTTCCTCTCCCCCGGGCCATCACCATTTTGCCGGGGGGAAAGGAGTGCTGCGTTCAAAGAGTTGCTGTTCAGGGCGACCTCCTGCTCGATCAGTGTACTGTGCTGACTGTCAGATCATGACCGTCAGACAGAGCAACACTCACAGCGAGCAGAGGTCTGTCCTGTAGGATGTCTCTCTGCTCAAAGTCGTCCTCACTGTGGCATGCTGATCACGTAGGGGACGGAGCGAAACTTTAAATATCTGTGTTCTTTACATTAATCAGCATTTGTTTCTGAGCAATATATGTAAAGAGAGAGGTGCTCTGTCAAATGGACAGAAGTCATTTGTCATGGCGGCACCAGGCTTGAGCCATGGTGGGTCCCTTGTTCAGGAAGAAACACAGGAGACACAACTGCAGACAACAAGTATTTGGTCAGGAGGTGAGAACACCACAGGGCTGGACAGAGACTCTTGCATTGCAATACCAACAGTAAACCTAAAACTGATAGGCCGGTCTTTAGGGTAGCCGGATCTGAGCTAAATAGAAAATACCACAGAGCAGTGCAGAGTCTCAGATGAACACAGAAACTAGATCAAATGAATCAATACAGTCTGGGATAATACATAATCACAGTAAAAGAGGAAAGCCAGGAGTCAAAGTCAGAGAGAGTACGTAAGCCAGATGCCAGGGTTCAGGAGCCGGGAGGGTAGTCAAACAAGCCAGATAGGTACACAGGATGTCAGGAAGGAATAGTAAACCAGAAAACAAAAACACAGCAAGGGAAAACCTCGAACTGAATCACACAAGAAACAGGATGAGAAATAGTATACAGGAATACCAGAATTAAACAAGGAGCACGGTGACAAGAGTAACAGACAGACAGACAGGGAAACAGAACCAATAATATAATAGAGCAAAGCATACAAACAGAACAGAACTAGAAGCAGGAAGCACTGAAAAGGCAAAACTCAGAATGACTCAGGAAGTCTGAAAATCATTGAAGAATGCACTGAGGGTGCAGTGCTCTTAAATAGGGAGTGGAACAGGACCAGACAGACAGGTGAGCTGAGTGCAAGTAAGCAACCCCTGGGCTGGAACCCAGGAATGGCAACATGAAGCAAGACCTGAATTGGATCAGCTCACATACAGGGGACAGGGCTGGAAACGCGTGGAACGTGACATAATTATACTCATGACAGTGGCAATTTAAACACAGACAGCCTGTACCTGTAAGGGGCACTGGGTGACTTGGAGATAGTTATTTACAAGACTAGTTAGGTCAATGCATACATAAGTCATTCGGTGATGTGATATAGCCACTGGGCGCAGGGATCAGTGCTTCCACTTTTCTTTATTGTGCAGGCATGAAATTTTCTGGGTATAGCATAAACAAATATAAAACAAACACCTACTCCTGTATTTCGGAAGCTAAATAAACATTCAGAATCCATCTCTGAAGTATTAGGCGGCTAAGTCGCTTACCAATCAGTGAAAACATAAAAGATTAAAATACACTTCCCTTTTGTGTTCAGGATTGCATTCCCTTCCCTTCTGCAGCTTGCACCAAGTCTGCCCTCTCAGAGGGAAACCACACCTCTCATATAAGGGCAGTCCTAATTAAGCACCGGCTGTGGATCATCCCTATAGGGGGAAAAGGGAGTCCTCCATAGTCCTGATAAACCTGTGGTCTACCACACTGCCCTTACTCACACTATCATAGTGATTGCAGCCATAATGCACTTGTCAACAGCAACTCTGTCTTTAGTGAATGCCGTCCTCAGTATTGTGATCCCTATGAATTTGTTACTTGGACATTAAAATTTTATAGTGTGAACTTTTGTAGTAAAGACGGATAGAAAAAAAATTGAACAAAATGATAGACATAAAATGATACAAAAAAAGCTGAAAAGTTCTGTATTGTTTTTCATCTGATCAACATTTATGTTTTGGTTTTATGCTTTGCCCTGCCTTGGGTGGGTATGGAGTTCATCTGGGAGTCACAAAATATCACATTGTTTCCTTGTCGCGTGAACCCTGTTGTTAATCTGGTCATTTACTATGTATTTTCATTATAACATAATTCAGAAGGTCGATCCCAAGCTTTTATAGACCTAGAACTCCCAAACGTCTACATGATTCATCTTTATTTGTAATGGTTAGACTTGATTGGGAATGTCTGACAGTTATGTAAAAGGTATGGATCATTATACATTTTATTGAAGGTGGTCGACTTTCTGGAATTCATGCTTTGGATACAAAAAAACAGCACAACAAAGTTACTATCCGAGGATACGGATGCTTCTAATTATTCTACCAGTTTTCAAGTAAACCGCGATTTTAGTGCACTAATACTATCAACAAGTGGAACGATATCCTCATTGCAAATCACTGGGCCATCTGGTAAGTGATTACATTATATCCACATTAATACATTATAAATATACAGTTTGCTATAATATTTTCTTCCACGGATAGGTATTTGTTAAAACAAATGTAAAATTAATAAAAAAATGTTAATGACCACCACAACCTATGAACCATTCACAGCTTTCGAGCTTTCAATGTTTTTTTTTTAATAATTCCGTATAATTTTAATAGAATATGACAAAGTAATACATAATAAAATTGCAATTTGTAAGAAGTATAGAAAAAAGGGCATTGGAATAGGTGTAAAATCAAGAAGACAAAGGTGTTCGTCAAATCCTGAAAAGCAGCATGTGCAGGAGGGAAAAGAAAGGAGGGGAATATGAAATCTACAAAAATGTAAAGGGATAATGGGAGGGGTATAGGAAACAGAAGTGTTAAACATTTCTGCCTCCTGACCCCCTCAGTGCATCCCTTACCCTTTTAACCCTTTAGTTTCCTGTAAAAACTCACCTGAATCCAGAGCAGATGTCATTCTGATTTCTGCAGGATATGACATACTCCCAGCTGAGCATGTCAAGTGACCGCAGCGGGCTGGATGCTCCAGCCAATCCAGTGGCTCTCAACGTAGGAAGGCTTTGATCCCATTGAATGGGGCTGGTATCTGAAGAATCCTGAGCTGAGGGTCTGGGCGGGGCTAAGCCCCTTCATTTGAATGGCTGAAACAGCCCTCTGAGTTTGCTCTTACAGGAGGGAGAGGGAGCCAGGAGCGCACAACATTTTGACCAGTCAGACAGGATTATGTGATCAATCTGTGTACAGTGCCCCTTTAAAAAATAAATAAAAGGAGAAGGGAGGGATGTATGAAGCAATCTGCATCTCGTTGGTATCTGGTAGTCAATCAGTACATTATTCAAAACACTGCAATGTACATAAGCACTGAAAACAGTATAACAGTATACAAATCCAAATACTTATGACCCGTTCACACATCACAAAGTATCCTGGATTTCATCACTTAATGAGAGGTGAGTTGAGCTTGGACTGCAGTTGGAAAATAAACTATGGAAAGCCTTTATTTAAATTCAGTGATAATAAAACTAAATTATTTGTTTAGTTAGAGATGTAGATGAACTACTATTTCAGTGCTACTATATTCAATATAGTCATCCTAGTCCAGGCATTAATTTTTGTAGGTTATAACCTGTTTGTTCTGTCATCTTTATTATTTTCATAAAATTGAATCCACTCACATCACGAAACATTGAAAGTTGGAGATGTGGCTCTGTCATGCATGAAACATTTCTATTGTGCATCACATTTCCATCAGATGATAGAGCGGGGTACAGCTCCACAGGATAAAGTTTGGGTAGGTCTTGAGATTGTGGCTGCACAGGGTCTCCTGACATCACTTCCTTAACTGCTCATATGGTCATACCTTCGTAGCCCTGTCCCACCCAACAAGACACACATAAGCCTGAGTCCTCAACTCACCTATCACACCCTTCTCATCTTCACTGCTACTCATAGGCATCTCTATGGTGGGCCAGGGGGCAACTGCCCCCCCAGGTTGTTCCTTGCCCCCATGTGCCCGCCCATCAGGGATCAGCATCCAGTTTCCCCCAAATATTCGGACCGCTATATCTCTGGCCCAGTGCATTGTGAATGATTGATCTAGGTGTCATTGGAAAGGGCAGAGTTTGGCCTTTCCAATGATACCCAACATGACCATATTCAGTGAGTGTAAAAAACAAAATCATAAAAAAGCAGCAGTGACAGCAGCAGCTCAGCAGTGACAGACTAAATGTTACATTGTGTATTACTTTCGTTTTGCCTTAGTTTAGTAATATATTAAGGGTTAATGGGCAGGTTTCATTACTCACAGTATACATTTTATTTTTTCCTTTATTCATGGCATTAGGAGTTAATGGGTAGGCGCTATGCCCCACAATGTATTAATTTCAGGTTTTCCTTTAATGCCATTTTAGGGGTTAATGGGTAGGCTACATGCCTCACTGGCAGGTATTGTACAGGGGGGTACCAAGGTGGCAGGATACTGAGTCTGGGATGCGGCAATGCACCAGTACAGGGCTGCACGGTGAGTTGCTGCAGAATGCAGAAGAACAGTTGGTTTGGAGGTGAGGAACAGGATACGTATAGGGCTTGAGAATAGGGAAGCAGGAAACAAACCCGGACAATGGGATCTTGGACACACTTGATACTGGAGGGTTTGGAGACACAGGAAAGGCTGGTAACAACGGTAAGGTTTGGGGTTCAGGATAACACAGGAGAGCCACAACATAGGTCCTCTCTTACTGGTAGTGGTTTGACAATGCTGGAGCAAGGAGGAGAGGGGGCGTGGCCCTTTATTCAGGTAAGTCATGTGACTTATGGTGTGTGTGTGTGTGTGTTAACTGAATATGTGCTGGATCTCAGCACTCACTGGAAATGAGCAGCACAGGAATGAAGTTGCCCTGAAGTGCAGGCACAGATCAGATGCACAATATTTGAAGGGGGCTGCCAAGGCACGGTTAAGGAACATGACACTCTCAGTCTATTCATTTAATGCTTTCCTTTGATTAAAGTCAGTTTAGGGGTTAATTCTGTAGGCTACATGCTTCACAGTGTATTCATTTAATGCTTTCCCTTGATTAATGACATTTAAGGGTTAATGGGTAAGCTACATGCTTCACAGTGTATTCATTTAATTTTTTCCCTTGATTAATGGCATTTAGGGGTTAATGGGTAGGCTACATGCTTCAGTCTATTCATTTAATGTTTTCCCTTGATGGCATTTTAGGGGCTAATGGGTAGGCTACATGCTACACTGTTTATTATTTTTATAGTATTTCCCTGCTTTAATGGAGTTTTAGGGGTTATTATGGAAGTTAGACTCTAATGGGTCAATTCATCTTTAGATCCTTTGCTTTTTACCACATTTTGGGAATCAATTTCGCAAAAAATATGGTGAATTCCCTAATTAGGGAATGGTCACCGTAATTTGCGAAAATTGGAGTCGCTGAAGCAGTTTTTGGACATGGCAAAAACCGCCGAATTGCAGCAAATAAAATATTAAATTTATGTATTGGGTTAGTACAACAAAAAAGTATTGTTGCATCACGTTACTCTGGGATTTAGGAATCTTATTTATACAGGTAAAACTCTAAAAATTAGAATATCGTGCAAAAGTTCATTTATTTCAGTAATGCAACTTGAAAGGTGAAACTAATATATGAGATAGTTCAAGCCATGATTTGTCATAATTGTGATGATTATGGCTTACAGCTCATGAAAACCCCAAATCCACAATCTCAGAAAATTTGATTATTGTGAAAAGGTGCAATATTCTAGTTCTCAAAGTGTCCCACTCTAATCAGATAATTAAGCCATAACACCTGCAAAGGGTTCCTGAGCCTTTAAATGGTCTCTCAGTCTGGTTCAGTAGGAATCACAATCATGGCAAAGACTGCTGACCTGACAGTTGTGCAGAAAACCATCATTGACACCCTCCATAAGGAGGGAAAGCCTCAAAAGGTAATTGCAAAAGAAGTTGGATGTTCACAAAGTGCTGTATCAAAGCACATTAATAGAAAGTTATGTGGAAGGGAAAAGTGTGGAAGAAAAAGGTGCACAAGCAGCCGGGATGACTGCAGCCTGGAGAGGATTGTCAGGAAAAGGCCATTCAAAAGTGTTGGGGACTTTCACAAGGCGTGGACTGAGGCTGGAGTTAGTGCATCAAGAGCCACCACACAAAGACGGATCCTGGACATGGGCTTCAAATGTCATATTCCTCTTGTCAAGTCGCTCCTGAACAACAAACAACGTCAGAAGCGTCTTACCTGGGCTAAAGAAAAACAGACCTGGTCTGTTGCTCAGTAGTCCAAAGTCCTCTTTTCTGATGAGAGCAACTTTTGCATCTCATTTGGAAACCAAGGACCCAGAGTATGGAGGAAGAATGGAGAGGCGCACACTGCAAGATGCTTGAAGTCCAGGGTGAAGTTTCCACAGTCTGTGTTGATTTGGGGAGCCATGTCATCTTCTGGTGTTGGTCCACTGTGCTTCATTAAGCCCAGGGTCAACGCAGTCGTCTACAAGGAGATTTTGGAGCACTTCATGCTTCCTTCCGCAGACGAGCTTTATGGGGATGCTGACTTCATGTTCCAGCAGGACCTGGCACCTGCCCACACTGCCAAAAGCACCAAAACCTGGTTCAATGACCGTGGGAGTACTGTGCTTGATTGGCCAGCAAACTCGCCTGACCTGAACCCCATAGAGAATCACTGCCGAGAGAAAGATGAGAGACATGAGACCGAACAATGCAGAAGAGCTGAAGGCCACTATTGAAGCATCCTGGTCTTCCATAACACCTCAGCAGTGCCACAGGCTGATAGCTTCCATTCCATGCCGCATTGGGGCAGTAATTGCTGTAAAAGGGGCCCAAACCAAGTACTGAGTACATATGCAGCTTATACTTTCAGAGGTCTGATATTGTTCTACGTACAATCCTTGTTTTATTGATTGCATGTAATATTCTAATTTTCAGAGATTGTGGATTTGAGGTTTTCATGAGCTGTAACCATAATCATCACAATTATGACAAATCACGGCTTGAACTATCTCATATATTAGTTTCACCTTTTAAGTTGCATTACTGAAATAAATGAACTTTTGCACGATATTCTAAATTTTCGAGTTTCACCTGTATATACTTATTTGGGTTTTTTCAGTGGTATGATTTAGTGGCGAAAATTATTAGTGCTCCCCCCCCCGTTTTGACTGTGATATCATATATGCCCCCCCTATATATTGTTCCTAGAGTCGCCACAGCTGCTACTGTGCAAAAAGAATATGTAAATGATCTTGTAATGTCTTTGCATGCTTTCAGGTGTATATCCAAAAGTCACAAAAATCGTGGATCAGGCTTGGGGCTCATTGCAAACTATCGAAAATCCAGAGAGAGGAGTTTGGACAATAATTGCAAATGCTTCAGGATTCTTTTCTATCCGTGTAGAAGGATATAAAGGTACTCTCAGTTTCAACATGTGCGTGTGCTAAACATGTAAACATCCACATACCTAAAAAAATAAGTAAATCTATTTAAATGAACAGTGAAACAATGTGGTTATACCGTGACCCTGCTCCATAGATGGATGGGGAATATGGATGATTGTTTTGACCTCCAAGAACTAGAGTCCCCAGTTCAAAAGATTGGTCTTTCCTATATGGTACATAAATCCAGACGGAGAATATTAGAATCAGCTTGTGGATTAGAGGGAGATGCAGAAAGATATTTTGTCATGTTTAAGGGAAAATGTATTGGGGAATGGGCAGATGGATCAGATGTGGGTGCTTAATGTGTTCAAGACATGAACCCTTTCAAAATATAACTTAATCATATTTTAAATATCAAGTAAAGCAAATATAAAGTAAATACATGAGTCAGTAATATGTAATCATTCATTGTGTATAGAAGGTAACAGAAATGCTTTTGATAACTAATACTATGTTTTCTTCTTTACCAGCTTCCGGCAGTCTATGTAAGTAAATTGCATCCATCTGTTGTCTGTTATTATTATTATTGTCATCATTTATATATCGCCAACAGATTCCGCATGGCTTAATAATAACCAAAGGGAACGAAATACATATAAACGGACATAAGATGGAAACAAGAGGTGTAGAGGGCCCTGCTCATAGGAGCTTACAGTCTAGAGGGATTGGGGTTGAGGAAGACAAGAGGAATTTTACTCGATAGCAGGATCATTAGTGCCAGTGGTTTGGGAACTGTGGGGCCATAGAAGCAGCTTCAATCAAATGTGAGTAGGTGAGCAGAGGGATGTGTTGCATCAGTGATGTGGTACGCTAATCTGAAGAGATGGGTTTTGATGGATTTCTTGAAGGCCTGAAGGTCAGGGGAGAGTTTGATAGGGCGAGGCAAGTCATTCCATCGGACTGGTGCTGCCCTTGAGAAGTCTTGGAGGCGAGAGTTGGCTGTGCGTGTGTAGACCAATGACAAGTGGAGATCACCTGCTGAACGGAGTTGTCTAGATGGGACGTGCTTTCGGAGAAACAAAGACATGTAGAGGGGTTGAGTTATTTAGTGATTTGAACGTGAGCATCAGTATTTTAAACTGTATCCTGAAACGTACAGGAAGCCAATGGAGGGACCGGCAGAGTGGGGAAGTACGCGAGGTGCGTTTAGTGAGTTTAGTCTGTTACATACATACAGATGGTGTTAGGAAAGAAAAAAACTGCAGGAATAGCCAGCTCTACCCAATTGCTACCTTTGAAACCATATTCGTCATGAAAATAGATAGTGTGATCCAGCACTGTCACAAGTCACAATTTATTTCAATAGCATCAAACAAACAAGACAACAGTAAATAAAAATCTCTCTCGTCTGAGCACTAGCTAACAAACTGAGCATCCCTCTCTATACCAGGGACACTACACAACCTTTAAACCAACCTTCAGTTTAACATCCTGCATCTGCTGCAGACTCTCCCAACTGAGGAGTTGCACCATCCTATCGGGGTTATTCAGAGAGAGGTGAAAACCAGGAGAATGACTGGAGAACTGAAATTTCTAGGTCAAAATAGCCAATTTGGAAAGTGAGATAAATGGGAGAATTTTTCTGGCTTGGCTATTTTAACCTAGAATTTTCACTTCTCTAGTCATTCTCCTGGTTTTCACCGCTCTCTGAATAACCCTATTTGTCTGTCTCTCTTTCTCTCTGTCTGTCCCTGCTTCTTCCCAATCAGGAACTATTTATCCCATTGATTGCCAGGTGGGAGACAAATGCAGCAAGAACCAAAACTACATTCCCTCATGGGGATTAATGCCTTAAAAGAAATGAATAGGGGAATATACACAAATAAATCCATTCACTATATCAAAGTAGATTTATTTTAGATTTATAGACTTTAATTTTTTTCCCCTTAATAAAATATCTTATTAATGTTGCCATTGTTCTTTTTGTTCTTTTCGTTCAGCCACAGGGAACTGCTCCACATGTCACTCTGACGCAACTTGTAAGAAAGATATATTTTCCACACGGTGTGTCTGCAATGATGGATATGTAGGTGACGGCCACACATGCTCAGACTATGATGAGTGTAGCGACTACAGGTCATACTCTTGTAATTCTGGAACATGTGTCAATACGTACGGCTCTTTCTATTGTGTTTGCCCATATGGTTATGAATTTTCAAACAAAACATGTACCGATACAGATGAATGTGCAAGATCAGATTTGAATAGTTGCCATCCAGTAGCAAATTGCACCAATTACAGTGGGTCCTATTCATGTGAATGTCCACCTGGATACTTCGGAGATGGATATCACTGTGAGATTAATGAATGCACAACTGATGTTTGTGGGTTTGGAAAAGAGTGTGTCAAGTCCAATGGAGCATATTCTTGCATCGATCCATGTTTCAATTCTACCGAAATTGATGAACCTTGGAGAAGCACATCATATTATTATGGCTATTATTATGGCTATTATTACAGCTCCTATTATTACTATCCTTATTATTCTTATTATTCTTCCTGCGACTACTACCTCGTTGGATGGTATCGTTTCAAAGGCAGTGGGGGAATTCGTCTGCCAGAAAGTTGTCCATCAACATATAGCTGTCGTACCTATTCTCCAATGTGGCTTTCTGGATCACATCCTCAGCCTGCAGATGGAATAGTAGACAGGACTGCTTGTGCAAACTGGGAGGGTAACTGCTGCTACTGGACATCAAATGTACAGATTAAAGCTTGTGCTGGAGGATATCATGTTTACAAACTTAGTGGGACACCAAACTGCAATCTGGCATATTGTACAGGTTAGTAAACCTAAAAAAAAAATATTATCAACAGAAAATAATATTTTGAACATTGTAATTTATATGCATATTTTCCTCCAGATCCAAACACAGCCACAGATTCCTGTTCTTGCGGCGATGATGAAGAATGCAAATTTGTTGATGGACATTTTGGCTGTCACTGCAAAAGCAATGTGGGACCTTCAGGTGTGTAATGAATCTCATGAGTTATAGTTTAGGAGACATTTTTAAAAACATAGGGCCAAATTACATGGCTAATGCTAAAATGGGGACGCAAACATGGAAAAACCTCCCTCAGTAGGTAATCTAGGCCATAATGTTATGGAATGCTGGATTTATAAATTTTAATGCCCCGATGACCTCATCAATCTGATAGGCGAATGTAGTTTTTAAGATAAAACTCAAAAGCACTTATACCCTCCCCTCTGTGTATTTAGTGATAACAAAAGTAATCTACTACTCCCTTGAGCAAGATTATTGGATCAAGCAGGTGCAATGAGGCCCAAATTTGTAAATATAGGGGGCCCTAACACCTCCTTCAAGCTAACACTAGAGTCAGCGTTCGCGCTAGCTTATGCCCGTGTCATACGAACGCAGTGATCACATCCGTGTTGCCGCACAGTTAACGTCCATCGTAGCATAGAATCATGAGCAATAGAGACCCTCACACGAAGTACGTGCGCACCGAACTGCGCACGCACAATACATGTGGCAAACGGACGCATGTTAGGCAAGAACGTAAAACCGCTACCACAGACGCGCAGAGTGATGAGGAGATGTAAGATGCAGCGCATTTGTGACGTCCAGCACCTTGACGCACACAATGACTTTTCAGATTCTTTTCAAATTTTTATAATTTTTCATATTAACCACTTCGATGCGGAGGACGCGCTCAGCGCGTCCACCGCATGTCATGTTGCATGCGGAGGACGCGCTGAGCGCGTCCTCACTTTGGGGTCAGCGTTCGGCCGAGTTCCGGCTGATCGCTGGCCCCCCCGGTGCGGGCTGACATCCTCGATGTCAGCCCAGCATCCGGAACCGCCGCCGGTGAAATTAGGTGTCATCGCGGCGGCGCGATGACACCTAATTCAGGCGCCCCCCCCCCGCATATGCGGAGGAGGCGCCTGAAAGGGAGGGGGGGAGGTCCTTCGGACCTCTCTCCCTCCCGATCGGCGGCGTTGCGGGGGTTAACCCAGGCACCATTTGGAAGGGCACAGCCTGCCCTTCCAAATGGTACCTGGCATTAACCCCTGGGGAGCTGGATCACGAATCGGCGCTGAAAAGCGCCGGTTCGTGATCCTTTCCCGGAGCTGGCCGACATCTTGGATGTTGGCCAAGCCTCCGGGAACTCCCCCTGAGGACTGGCGTCATCGTGCATAGCACGATGACGCCAGTCCTGGAGTTAACCCCTAGCTGCCACCAACAGTGGAGATAGGGGATTCCAATGAATCCCCTATCTCCCGATCTGTGGCAGCTAGGGGTTAACGTTTGGTATTGTTGGATCGGCCAGAGCATGGCCGTTCCAACGATACCAAACTCGAATGTGAAAAAGTTTGTAAAAAAAAATAATAAAAAAAAAAAAAAAAAAATATTTTAAAAAAATTATAAAAAAAAATAAACACTTTTTTTGGTTTGTTAATGCAGCAATATTGTTCCCATTTCAATTATAATGTGAACAATGATGCTGCACTAACGATTTTTGTATGCGGTGCGTTTGTTAAAAATCGTGTAATTTTCCCCAAAAAAAAATGTAACGAGACCCCATCTCTAATTTTTTTAACAAGCGCACCCCATACAAAATATAACCGCAATTGCTCGCATGTTAAAATGTGGAAAAAAAACACTTTACACGCTGTAAATTATTGAAAATTCATATTTTATTGCATTTTTTGTTATAATATACAGACAGGTCATGACGTATACATATAATAATGACATATTATTAATCTGCCGAGTCTGACGGAAAGAACGATATATAATATGTCTGGGTCATATACTAAAATAAGCCTTCAAAACGCGTTTAAACATGATGAGCAAAACCGGTAAAAATGACCTCAGCACAGAGGCGGGAAAAGCCTCAGCAGCGAAAGGGTTAATTTTATTTCCCATAGTTCCCTTTTTTTTCTACGTCCGTCAAGAAAAACGGAACGTGTGGTATCTACAGTATCTTCCGTCAGTACGTCTGTCTGTTATGCACACACGCAGAGTGCGCTCAGACTGCGTTCGTCTGACTCTAGCCTTAAAGGAGGTCACACCGCTGTGGCCAGATCACCTTCGAATCACTAACGGGTTAAAAAAAACGTTAGTGCTCTTTAATTAGCGAACTGTAGCGCAAGTTTACAGTACTTTGCGCTCCCAATACTTAACATGGGGAGCGCAAAGTGAAAGCACAGATTAACTAGCGTTAGGATCACTTGGATTAGTAAGTAAATAAAAAAACTTGTGGTTTTTTTTTGTTAAAAAAAGGTGCTATTTACTTACTAATCCTAATATTATTATTATAATGCTGCTATTATTTATAATATAACCTTCTAATAATAGCAGCATTATAAATATGTATAAAAGGGACAGAGAGAAGTTTTATATATACATATAACTTTTTTTTTTACTATGGCCACGCAGGGAATCAATCCAGGAACCTCATGCTTATCAAACAGGGGCTTAATGGGCCAAGCCACCAGCTCTGCACTGTAAGGCAGGGCTCTTTCAGGGGTCTTAACACCCTGCAGCCGGCCAGAGAGAGTTGTTAGCAGCTGCTGCTCTGTCTGCGGTGGGAGTCTGGAGCTTTCTCGTGCATACGGCACCCGAAGGCTTAAAACGTTCCTTCGTTCTGATAGGTCGTGCGTGCAATTTAACACATCGTGCACTCGAATTAAAAAAAAAATTGCGCGTGGCATTGCAGCGGCTCCGTAAATTCTAGCTAGTCAGCGATGATAAAAAAAATCACCAAAGCCTTGTGTTAATTGATTTTCTCTGTTTTATCTGCTGCCTCTTCTCGCTGCTAGCAGAAGGACACTAGGAAATATAGTTCCTAGTGCCTTTCCTTAGGTCCTGAAAGACTGTGTATATGTGATCTCATAGAGAGCTCTCGTTTGTCTTTTGTCTACATGGAGTCCTATGGACTCCAGGAGGCAGTATCAGTGGTGGCACACAATGCTGCTTGCAGCTGTTATTGGATCCTTCCTATCACAAGCAGGACCAGGACCATGTTAGTGTCTGAGTCAGAGCCGTAGCTAGCTCCTTTTGCACCTGGGGCAAGAATAGAAAATTGTGTCCCCCCCCCCCAAGAGCTCCTGTGCCACATTCCCCATATGCAGCAAGGAATTCTGGGTAGGATATGCAAATGACCTCTGTCTCACTTTTATGCATCCTGGATCTGTTATTACACAGAACCCTAAAATGTGGCACAGGACCTCTGGGTTGCAATGCTTTGAATTGCTATGATGTGCAGGTGGCTTCTGCAATATTAAAAACACTTATTATAGTGTGGAGGCTTTTTATCTCACTTTTAGTCCTTCACCACAACCCTTATAGATACTTACTTACCTATGGTCCAAGCATCCACTGCAACTGGTCATGCCTGTCTCCTAGCTGATGAAGGTTCAACAAACCCGAAACAGCGCTGTCCTAGGAGTGGCTTTGACCAGTTGCATAATCTTATCTTTGCTACAAAGCCACAGTGTGGCATAGCATTGATTTTAGGGTTCTGTGTAATAACAGATCCAGGATGCATAAAAGTGAGACAGAGGTCATTTGCATATCCTACCCAGAATTCCTTGCTGCATATGGGGAATATGGCACAAGAGCTCTGGGTTGCAATTCTTTGAATTGCTATGATGTACAGATGGCTTCTGCAATATTAAACACTATCTATATATATATATATATCCATAAACAAGACATCTGTGATATTTGTTTGGCTGAGAATGCTCATCACAGATTGGATATAAATCTGGCACTTTATTTTGAATTTTACAGATCTTCAGTTCCAGTTTAAACTCACCGTCAGCAGGGCTGCAAAGCAAAGCGATTGCACTCTTGTCAGAAGGACGAACTGGAACTGAAGATCTGGAAGATTCATAACAAAGTCTCAAGTTATTATTGAATCTGTGATTAGCATTCTCAGCCAATCAGATATCACGGATGTCATGTTTATGGGGCGCATGTGCAAGGGATCCTCTGTCCACATTATATGGATGCGCATATCAGCAGATTGCCAAATATGACAGAGCTAGGGATGTGCATGTGGGCATATTTTCCGTGCACCTTCTTTCCATTGTCTTCTTGTATTTCCTACCCCTTACCTCCTCTTCCTTCCCTTCTCATGCTCATTTCCTCCCTTCTTTCCATGTAAATTATCCAAATCCATTCTCCTCTCCTTTTCATGCCCACCCCCACCTTTTCATGTTCATTTCACATTTCACCCTTCCCCCTTTTTCAATCCATTCCCTCCTGTCATGTTCATTTTACCTCATTCCCCTACCTTTTTCATTGCCCCTCCTTTTGATATTCATTCCACGTTTCACCCCCTTTTTTCAATCCATTCCTGCTCCTGTCATGTTCATTTCACCCCATTTCCCTCTCCTTCTCATATTCATTTCACCCCCTTTTTTCAATACATTCCCCTAATGTCATATTAAGTTCCCTCCATTTCCCCCTCCTTTTACTTTCCATTCCCCTCATCATATTAATTTCACCCCCTTTTTTAATCCATTTCCCCTCCTTTTCATGTTCATTTCACCCCAATTTCCCCTCCTTCTCATATTCATTTCACCCCCTTTTTTCAATCCATTCCTCCTCATTTTTATGTTCATTTAATCCAATTCCCTCCTCATAGTATTTTCACCCCATTTCCCCCTTCTCATATTCATTTCACCCCCTTTTTTCAATCCATTCCCCCAATGTCATGCTCATTTCACCCTATTCCCCCTCCTTTTCATGTTAATTTCACCCCATTTCCCCTCCTCATATTAATTTCACCCCTTTCCCCCTCCTTTTCATGTTAATTTCCCCCCCTCATATTCATTACAACCCTCCTCAAATTCATTACACCCCCTGCTTTTTCTTTCCATTCCCTCCTGTCATGTTCATTTCACCTAATCCCCCCCACCTTCTCATATTCATTTCACCTTCTTTGAAGCTGTGAGCCAGCAGCAGGTCTTTTCTTTGTTCCTCTGTGGCAGAATGGAGCACTGGGAGGAAGTGATGTCATGTGATCACTTGCTCCCAGTGCTGCCGCAGCAAGGAGTAATGTGACAGGCAGCTTGGGAGGAAGCAGGGACGTGTGGCTGCGCTTCCCTAACTGGCAGAGGATGGAGAATCGGCCAGTGAATAGATGCTATGCATTGAATTAGCATTATGGATGGCAGCTTTGCGCTGCTGATTATTTTTGAAAGCCGTAGCCAGCACTGGCTGCACCCCCTCACAGCTGCTGCACTCGAGGCAAGTGGTCTGAGTGGCTCGCTTGGAGTAGGGCTGGTAATAGGTAGCCGGTAATTTTTCTTTAGCAGTTCTCTGTTATCGGCTCTAGTCAGTCTAGACTGTTTTGCGCCCTAGGCAAGACCAGCTTCTTGCACCCCAAAAAAAATTAAAAGCAATACAATTTATTTTTATTTATATTCTTGTATTTGTTACTTTTTGCACATATTAATTTTTTTGATGAAAAAATTTATGCAGGCTCAGAGCCATTTGGGCTAATACAGTGATACCTCTCGGCAGACAAGGATAGTCGGGTGTCCAAGGTGAGCAGATGCCCGAGTGCCACTTCCTGATCAGCACCCAGGGGGACAGCCGCTGGGTTCTGCAGTCCGAGTTGTATGGCTGCATCAGCTGCTTCTCTCCCTTAGGATAGAAGCAGCTGATATGGCCATACAACTCGTACCTCAGGACTCAGAGTCCGTCACACTGGCAATGCACCCCCAGGCAGTTCGCCCTGTACAGCGTGACCAGATTCTGGTCACCAGAAAGGGGTACGCACGGCTCAGGGGGACGAGCTGTCTGTGGAGCGGGATATGTCCTGGTATCTGGACTTCCTTGTACCTCCTTCCCGCGCCACAGCAGTGATTGACATCATAGGCACAGGTGGTCGGCCACAACTACGCGAACAAAGAAATGGCAGTTGCAGGATTTCAGTGATGTGATAAGCACATTCACTGCAAACGAACATGAAACCAGAGGATGCGCTCAGCACGAAGTCAGCAGCAAAAGAGGTTAAAGGGAAAAAAGGGGTAAAATAGTTTCGTCTATGTGGATGTCGATTCATACGGCAAGGACTCTGACTCCACACTGTTCAGGAACTCCACACTGTGGAATGAAATTGAGAGTGGGACCGTGAACATCCCCAGACCCGTACCATTGCCTGGCAGTGACGTGGCAGTCCCCTATGCCTTCGTGGGTGATGAAGCATTCGGACTATCCACACACCTCCTAAGGCCCTACTCAGGGACACACCTGAATGTGAAGAAGCGGGTTTTTAATTATAGGCTGTCGCGGGCGAGACGGTATGTGGAGTGTAGCTTTGGCATACTGACCAACAAGTGGAGGATTTTACATAGACCGCTGGATATACAGGTTGATTTCTGTGTGGATATAGTCAAATGCTGTTGCATCCTACATAATTATGTGCGTGCCAGGGATGGTTTTAATTTTGATGATACCCTCACAGTTGTCGGTCTTGAAGATGATGTGAACGATGACATCATAGCTGTGAATAGCTACAGCAACAGGTTTCGCGATGCTCTGTCTAATTATTTTACGAGTGATGCAGGTCAGGTGCCCTGGCAGCTGGGGAGCATTTGAGATTTCACCTCGATGATTACATATTTGTTTTTATTATTATTATTGTGATTTACATGTATGGGATTATGAATAAAATAATCAAATACTCACTCTGCATATGCTGCTCTTTCTCGGACCACGTATCATAATCAGGGTACACAACACGGGACACCACGACCCATGCGTTGGCCTTCTTCCCTTGTCTTTGTACCTGTCGCAGGCCGTGTCCCATATCTCAGGATGCTCCCCCACAGCGCTGATCAGCCTCTCCACGTCGATCTCTGGTCCAGCAGACATTTTCGACAGTCGCAGGTACGCTCCAACAAAACCTGGAAACTTTGGCTGTTTGGACGTGATGTAGGCCGCACAATAGCAGCGTCTGACGTCTCCTAATCACGCACACACACTGCTATGCGGCCGCAGCGCACTCTGTACGTCTGTACTAGTGGTATCACGTTGTACGAAAAATGCGTTCATTTGCCGGTTGCGTGGCGTGGACGCACTTTTGTACGCACGTACTGCGTATATTGCCCGTCATTGGCCGTCATGTGCTGCTACTATGGCCGTGATTTAGTGCGCCTGCACGCGCGTTCGCACTGCCCCAGTCTGACCCTAGCCTAAAACCTCCATTCCTGCGCCCATCTCCCTTCAGGTGAATGGTGCCACCATTACCTCTTCCTCTCTGCCTCAGGATCCTCTTGGACTCCGATCTATGCTTTACTCCTCATATTCAGTCACTGACCAAATCTTTCTACTTCCACCTAAATAACATTGCACGCATCTGCCCCTTTCTTAATCAAGACTCTACTAAAATGCTCATCCAAGCTCTCATCATCTCCCGCCTTGACTACTGTAACCTCCTTCTCTCTGGCCTTAAGAGATCCCAGATTCTCCCACTGCAGTCTGTAATGAACACCAGCACCAGCCTCATCCACCTCACCTCCCGCACCTCCCACACCTCACCCCTTTGTCAATCTCTACACTGGCTCCCGGTTTCCTTTAGAATCCGCAGGGCGAAATACTGTGCTCATGTGCAAAGCTCTCCATAACTGCGCTCCTGGTATATCCCACCCCAACCACTTTGCTCAGCCAATGATCTGATGCCATCCATTCCACGTATCCGCACCCCCAACTCCCACCTTCAAGACGTCTCCCGAGCTGCCCCCTTTCTATGGAACTCCTTCCCCCGCAACATTAGACTCCCCTGTTCCGTGTGTGTAACGTGTATTTAAATTTGTTATTCTGTCTCTCCCATTGTACAGCGCTAAGGAATATGTTGGCGCTTTATAAATGCTTGTAACTGTAACTATGTCTGCCCTAGGAGTTCCTTTGGACTCTCTTGAGCCAATCATCAGGTAACGGTAAAATGATTATTATTGTTTCACGTAGCAACAATGGTAATCTGTTTATAAAAGCTGCAGCGAATAGAATTTTGATTTAGCTATTAGAAATTTATTTGTTTGCTTTCAGAACTGCAGAATCTACGACCTGACTTAACATGTGGTGCAAATACAATTACTGCTTCCTTCAAAAGATGCCAGCTGGAAAAGTTCAGCTTGAGAAAAGATACAATACACCTCACAGATAATAGTTGTGTTGGTTCGCCAGATTATAATACCACAAACCTAATATCAATAATGACTCTACCAAAAAGAGGCGTGTGTGGAAACGAGATAGTGGTAAGTATCAGTCTGTCTGTCTCATATTATATTGCTATTATCTGCAAGGGGAGTAAATTATACGAAATTTAATTGCACAGCAAAATAACATATACAGGGTTATTCAAAGAGATTCGAAAAGTCACCGCACGTTCGGTGACTTTTCGTTCTCTTCAATTCGGCTTTCCCATTTCGGCCACCCTGCGGTGTATTCAGCAAGCACTACAGGGCTGTCAAAGTGCAGGGAAAAGCTGCCGAAAACCCGGCGAATGTACACCGAAAACCCGCAAAAACATCTGGATTAACCCGTCGAAGACGCCGGAAAAACCCGAGCAGTAGCCGATCACACGCAGCGAAGCCGCCGGAAAAATCCTACACCGCAGAAGAAGGCAGTGAATAAATTAGCAAAACAGTTTGCTTGAATGATTGAAAAGTGAAACGCTGTTTGCAAAGAAACTACTGAGCGAAAATGTCTGAAATTTACATATGAGGTCCAGGGAATGATAATAAAGAGGGCTGTTACAGAAAAAATAAGTAAAGTTAAAAAAAAATAAAAAATCGGACTTTAAAAAAAACAACATATAAATGCTTAAAATATTCAAAAAAATCTATAAATAAAGAGACTCTTTACAACAGAATTTTATAATGAACAGTTTATTAGATATTGAATTGAAATGGGAATATTTTTAACATTGAAGCCTATGGGATTCTCCTGAATAAACCTGTTGAATTAAACCACCGAATGGCAGGGCATTTCGGGAACTTTTCACTGCTGGTTTTTGTTCTCTGAATAGCCGAAGCAGTGCTTCTCTATGGGGAATTCACTGCCCTCGAACAGGCACCGTATGTGCAGGCAATTCGCCAGGATTTGGCGAATTGCCTGCTCTCTGGATAGCTGAATTGCCAAGAAAGGTAACCGAACGCTGAAAATCAGCGTTCGGTTACCTTTCTCCAGCCATTCGGATCTCTTTGAATAACCCTGATAGGCATTTGCCTATAAATGTAAAAGTAAATTGTACTGCAAAATAAAATAACATTTGCATTATGTTCATCTTTTTAAGATCTAAGAATCGAATCGAAACAAGCTATATGCAAATAGGCTGTATTTCCCTACATTTAAGCGTTAACTATGCATCTCATGTTTCAAATAAATGTTATGATTAACACTTTTTGCTGAAAAACTATTAGTAGCGAAAGGATTAAGATATTCGTCTAATAAAGAGTTATAATCTGATGAGGAGCATCATAAGAATCATTTAAGATGTGTTAAATTTCATGTATAAAACAATATTACATAATTTGCAATACAGCAAGAACAAAACATGTTTTCAATTGATCTTGTGAAAACAAATCAAGGAAACAAAAGGGGTTATTCAAAGAGATCTGAATTGGCCACCGAATTGCACCGAACGGTGAATTTCCCAGTACGGTGCTATTTTTTTTAACCCGTTAGCGTTCAGATTTTAATATGGTGCGCACGCGCTAGGGCCACCAATGCTGCTGTTAACGCTCACACAGGTTAGCATTATCAATATAATAAGACCCTAGGGATTTTAAGTGTCGCTTATATACCGTTAACTCTGTCTTATTTCAGAAAAGTGAAACTCAAGTCACCTACAAAAACACGATCTACCTTTCTCTGGATACTAGCACATCAATTGGAGGAGAGGATTATGTCAGTATATTGCTTTCATGTGTATATCCCCTAGACATGGTGGTGTCTCTCGAAACGGCACTGAATCTCCTGCATGGGTAAGAATGTCAACTATGCAATCAAAAGACTATTGGAAGAATCTTAAGGGTCTATTCACTAAAGGGTGAAATCAGGCGAATGACTGGAGAAGTGAAAATTTCCTGGTCAAAATCAGGCCTGGACCGCCAATCGGGCAAACTGGACGTCCACTAGCCTCCCTTCCCGGGTGGCCGACATAGCCAGCCGCCTGGCAAGGCAGCCCAGGACCAACTGCAGAGGGAAGGTGGCCGACCAGCCGACGAGCGGCGAGCCCTATGACTTAATCAGTCGCCCGTCGACCCCCTCTGATTAGATCACATGGCGCACCGTGTGACATCATCAGCAGGGGTCGCTGGCCGGCTCCCGCTGATTTGGTCACAGCAGGGCGCACCCACCACACACACATGCAGCCAGATCTTGCGTGTGACAGGATGTCTCTCCTGGCTCCTGCCAGCACGCAACACCAGGCCCCAGCCACGAGGTATGATGCTGGGGGGAGAAATTAATGAATTTGAGCTGGGGGGAATTCATGAATTTGAGCTGAGGATTAACCGTGACACCTCCCGAGCTCCAGACTGAGTTGTCTGGTTCATATTAGGACTCTGATATTGTTTTGGCCCCATCCTGTAGTTTCTTTGTTCTGTTGGTTCCCGTTGGACCTGCTATGACTACCCTATTAGCGGAGGAAAGGTGTATTTTTTTGGGGGAGCAGGGATCTTCCACGGGTGAGACTCTCGCTACCTCATTGGCCCTGTGGTGGTCCTATCCTGTTGGCCTCCTCTTTGGCCCCCTGGACCACTGTGGAGGATAAGGGGTGTGCTGGTGAGTGCCACCTCTTCTTGTACAGGTGCTCCTTTTTTTTTTTTTTTGCCTCTTTCCTCCCGATACGGGGCTATTTCGTGACCTACTGTTCTTTTATTGTGTTGCTTCTGCGTGGCCAATTTCTTTTTTGAGTGAGTTTTTTATTTTACATGGTGTGCCCTATTTTTCCATGCTGAGCATTCTATACGGTTTCTTTCTGCTGAATCTACTCTATTGTCTGATTATTGCATGCTATTGTAAGGAATGTGTACTTTCTTTTCAATAAACATAATGTAAACCGAAAGGAGCCAGGTATGTATGCAATAGTATTTGTTTTTTGATTTATATTTTAATTATATGTAGAGTCTCAACAATAATTATAATGTATTTAATTTGATAAAATTTTTTGTTAAGACCACAGAGGTGGGATGTATATGGTTTGACATCTTACAGGTTGGCTTCACATTTTATTACAGTTCAGTGACTATCAATATTGAAGGTACTGGACAGCTGCTAGCAACCATTGCCCTCTATCGTGATGCTAGTTACTACACTCCATACGAGGGATCAGAGGTTATTCTGACATCCAAATCAGTATTGTATATTGGAGTAATGCTTAATGGAGGAGATACCGATCAGTTCGTCTTGGTGATGAAGAATTGCTATGCTACACCTTCGAGAAGTGCTTCAGATTCCAGAAGATATTACCTAATCAGAGACAGGTATGGCCACAATGCATAATATTATATTACAGAGGCTGATGCTGTCCTCCCTTATTAATGCAAAATGTAATTTTCCATAATTAACATATAATACAAAATAAAAAAAAGTTTTATTTTTTTTACATATCTCCTGTAGCAAACTCTTTGCAAACCATTAAATGGGTGATATAATTTTAAGCAATCTTAACATTATCTTCCTAGGCTGTGGTAGTCATATATTAGACAATACTGGACAAAAGGTAATAGGGAATTAAGACAAATACCTAGCCATTCAATACGATGGCTGAATTAGGAGTAAGATTTTCACTTGTTTTTAATCGACCTGCTGTATATGCAAGTATTGCCTGTTATTTATTGTATATAAGCGAGGGTCTATCCTATAGCTACGACATAGGTGTGCGCTGGGGGTGTGCTCAGGCACACCCTATTGTTGGGTGATGAGGTCCTCTTTCACCTCCTACACTGATATTTTAGATGTCCCTTATCTGGTTCTTGATGATTAGCATAAAAACTGACTTTATCTCTGATTACAGGCTTGTTATTTCTAATGAAAAATGTGCATTTTAGGCAAAACCATCTAAACACAAGTTTTCTATTCTTAAATGTTCTATGTGTGCACACCCTAATGTAAGTGGCTGCGTACGTCAGTGAGCTATGAGTATAGGTGCGATGGATTATATTGTTTATCGTTCTTTGATTACACTGGTCAACATGAATTTTTTTTACAATAAAACTAAATACTGACTCTAGTACAGTTTTCTTATCCTGAATTCAAATATATACAGTGGCAAGAAAAAGTATGTGAACCCTTTGGGATTACGTGGAGTTTTGCATGAATTGGTCATAAAATGTGCTCTGATCTTCATCTAAGTCACAACAATTTGAAAAACACAGTCTGCTTAAAATAATACAACAGAAACATTATATGTTTTCATGTTTTTATTGAACAGAACATGTAAACATTCACAGTGCAGGGTGGAAAAAGTATGTGAACCTTTGGACTTAATAACTGGTTGACCCTCCTTTTGTCATGCCTGCTGGTGCTCCTGCAGTGCGGCCTTCCCAACAGAGAGGGCGCCAGTCTCTGAATCAGGCCACTTTGAATGCCGCACCTGGTCAGGGATCTAGGCCTTTAAATATCAGTCACTGACTGTGCTCTGGGCCCTGACGTGGTTATTTCTAGCCCTCAGCGCGTGTCTATAGCTTATGCATATTGGTTTTCTGATTTGACTTCTGGCTTGTATATTGACTGTGTTTTCGGTAATTATCCCTTGGCATATGCTTATCTCGTGTACCGACCTCTGGCTTGTTATTACTACGTTATCTCTCCTGTCCCTGGTCTGTACTTCTATATATTTTAGATTAGTACCTGGCCATTCTAAGGACCAGCTTCTCAGTTTAGGGTTCTTTCTTGCCTTTCTGGGTTTTGTCTGCGTGCTGGGTGACTCTATATCCTTACACCTTTGGCAGCAATAACCTCAACCAAACGTTTCCTGTAGTTGCAGATCAGACCTGCACAACGATCTGGAGTAATTTTGGACCACTCCTCTTCACAAAACTGTTTCAGTGTAGCAATATTCTTGGGATGTCTGGTGTGAATTGCTCTCTTAAGGTCATGCCACAGCATTTCAATCGGGTTGAGGTCAGGACTCTGACTGGGCCACTCCAGAAGGCGTATTTTGTTTTGTTGAAGCCATTCTGATTAGCATAGAATTGGAATCAATTGGGTGCTATTTGCTAAGAGGTTAAGCTTGTCCACGCCTTGCTGGGGGAGGTGTTCTTAGGTGACTATATAAAGCTTGGGGATATTAGCTTGTCTAATAGAGCTTGTGAAGCCTTCAAAGTGCAAGTCTTCAAAGTGAGCACTTAGAGATCTTCTGGAGATACTCTGGAGGTAGTCTGAGGTTAGACAGGAGGTAGAAAACCTACAAAAAGGTAAGATTTGCTGGTTTTAAATCCATTCTTTTATAATGGCAGGCTTGGTCCAGTGTAAGAGCCGTCATGCATTTGTTTTTAGATCCAATTTTTGGAGGTTTGGAGTGTGCCTGATATGTAGGCAGTTGTCTTTATTGCAGCAGGAAATTGCCTGTTTGAAGTCTGAGATTTGTAAATTATCTGTTAGACAAACTTAGGCTATGACTGTTACAAAGCCACTGCCACAGAGGGCTCCTAGAAGCGGCAGATGGACTACTGTAGGATCTGGTAGACTTAGAGTTGTTTATAGAAGGCATGTCCCACAGTCTGTGGCTCTTC
This sequence comes from Leptobrachium leishanense, assembly GCA_009667805.1. NCBI lineage: Eukaryota > Metazoa > Chordata > Amphibia > Anura > Megophryidae > Leptobrachium > Leptobrachium leishanense. The sequence goes on from CM019069.1 coordinate 122,028,285, forward strand.
TTAATTCTTTTGAGGCACTTTCAGAGTGTAGTGGTAAGACGGATGTAGGCTCAGACACCATAGTTGAGGAACCACCATCCCCTATGCCTAAGGTATGCAGGACTGCAACCAAGGACAAGAAGGAAAAGGTGGGACTTGATAGAAGGCAATTGTTGCTGGGTGATTCTATCATAAGAGCTGGAGAGTAGTGGTTTGGTGAGATGTCTTCCTGGGGCTACTGCTCGTAGAGACAAGAGACGTATTTTCAATATTGTCAAACAAGCAAAGCAGCAAGAGGAAGTGGACGTTCTAGCCCATCTAGGGACAAATGACTTGGCTAGCAATGAGGTTTCTGAGATTAAGGAAGATTTTTGTGTTCTTGGAGGTGAAATACAGCAGATTGCGTCCACTGTGTCATTCTCTGAAGTTCTGCCTGTGCATAACATTCAGGATAGGCAGATGCGCAATAGGAAATTTAACTTGTGGCTTTGGGAATGGTGTCGGGAGCAAGGATTTGGCTTTGTGTCCCATGATAGCTCTAATTGGAGCAGAAAGTAGACATGTGCATTCGTTTTAGTACTAAAACAATTTAGTCCGAATTTTGGGATAATTTAGTTTTCGTATGACTCAAGAGAAATGAAACTGCTCAGTACAAAAAACGAAAAGGAACTAAAAAAAATGCACTACATTTTAGTTTCAGTCCTTTTTGTGATATTACATTGAGTGAAGGAGACCAGCAATGAAGAGTGCAACATCCGAAGTTCTGCACTCTCCACATGCCAATGCAGTAGGATGTTCTATACAGAGAGGGGCATTAATTAATGCAGGAGGATGTTCTATACGTTATACAGAGAGGGGTATTAATGCAGGAGGATGTTATATACATTATACAGAGAAATATATAAATTGAGGCGGATGTTCTATACAGAGAGGGACATTAATTAATTCAGGAGGATGTTCTATATATTATACAGAGAGGGGTATTAATTAATGCAGGTGGATGTTCTAAACATTATACAGAGAGGATCCTTTTTTTTCCAGCCCTTTAAATCCAGTGGCCGTGAGCACGGAGATCGACTGCTTATTACATTATCTCTCAGTACAATGTATCAGGCTCAGCTGTTACAGTAACTGACTAACAGCGCTCAGAGTTTCAGTAAAACAAGGAAATTGTTCTAACCTCTTATATATAAAAATATTATTTACTAGCTTTACTGAAACTCTGAGCGCTGAGATGAGCAGCAGTCAGTTACTGTAACAGCTTTGCCTGACACGGGGCAGTATTACAATTTTGGTGCTAACTTACCAAGAGCTGTTGTAAACTGAAAACCTCCATAGGCTACAATGGCTCTGGGAAGTTTACAACAGCTCTGGTTAAGTTAGCACCAACTATGTAATATGGCCCACATTGTGCTGAGAGTGAGAGATACTGTAACAAGCAGTGATCTCAGCCCTCTGAGGAGCCACTACAATAGTAATTGTATCCATTGGTTTTCGGATGAATGAAATTAGTTTTCATACTAAAGAACTGAAAACGAATTTCTTTAGCAATTAAATAAATTGCATTTTAGGACTAATCCATTAGTTCAAAACGAAATTTTGTGCTGTGCACATGTCTAGCAGAAAGGAACTGTATAAAAAAGATGGTTTGCATCTTACTCATAGGGGAACATATGTTCTCAGTGAGAAGTTCAAAGGTTTCACAAAGGAATATTTAAACTAGGACAGGGGGACAAAAGGGTAAAAAACAATCTGCCCGATGGTCCCCCAAAACTAAATCGGAGGGTGCAAGCAACATGCGGGGTAAAAAATGACAAGCTCAGAGTCGTGTCTATAAATGCTCGCAGTTTAGTCAATAAAATCAATGAACTGGAGGCAATGATGGCAGCTGAAAAAGTAGATTTAGTGGCGGTTACTGAGACATGGTTCAGTGAGAAAAATAACTGGGACATAACAATACCGGGGTACTCTTTATATAGAAAAGACAGAGAAGGTAGGAAAGGAGGAGGAGTGGCACTGTATGTGAAAAACAACATAAAAACAAACCAAATTAAAAGTGAGCGAGGTGAACATAGAGTCAGTTTGGGTTAAGCTAACATTTGGCAATCATACAGTAGCTCGTGTAGGTGTGATCTATAGACCCCCTGGACAAGTAGAAGAGCTAGATAATCTGCTGTTTGAGGAAATAGCCAAAATGGCAATGAAGGGGGAAGTTATTATCATGGGGGACTTTAATCTTCCTGATGTGAACTGGAAAACCAAAATAGCTGGGTGCACCAGGAGTACAAATATTCTAAACTCCCTACTGGGATTATCTCTAACACAAGTAGTTGAGGAGCCGACCCGTAAAGAGGCCATATTGGATTTAATACTCACAAATGGAGGTTTGGTATCAGACGTTGTTGTAGGTGAAAATTTGGGATCTAGTATTCACCAGTCAGTGTGGTTTAATATAAGAACAGGGATGGAGCCGCACCACACAAAAACAAAAGTTTTAGACTTTAAAAAAACAGATTTTTCTAAAATGAGATTTTGTGTGAATCATTATCAGACTGGAGGAGGTTAAAGGGAGTCCAGGAGAAATGGGATTATTTAGAGGAAGCATTGTTGAAGGCCACAGGCAATTGCATTCGGCTTGTTAGCAAAAACAAAAAAGGGAAGAAACCACTGTGGTACTCTGCAGAAGTGGCCAAAATAGTGAAGAACAAAAAGATAGCATTCAATAATTATAAAAAAACTCACAGTAAAGAAGATAGGCAAAACTATAAGATTAGGCAGAAAGAGGCAAAGCAATTTATAAGAGCTTCCAAAGCACACGCAGAAGAGAAAATAGCTCAGTCAGTAAAGAAGGGGGACAAAACATTTTTTAGATACATAAACGAGAAAAGAAAAGTAAAACCAGGATTAGTTAGATTAAAAACAAAGGAAGGAAGGTATGTAGAAGAGGATAAAAGTCTCGCTGACTGCCTCAATGAATATTTTTGTTCAGTCTTTGCAGAAGAAAAGGAAGGAAAGGGACCTCAGTTAGGAGGAAACACTAACGAGACATTTACATAAGAGTTTACAGAGGAGGAGATTCTACAGCAGCTGTCTAAAGTAAAGACAAATAAGTCAATGGGGCCTGATGGGATCCACCCTAAATTATTAAAAGTGCTCAGTGGTGTAATAGCAAAACCATTAACAGATTTATTTAACCAATCCTTGTTAACGGGAGTCATCCCAGAAGACTGGAAATTAGCAAATGTTGTGCCCATTTACAAGAAGGGTAGTAGGGAGGAATTGGGGAACTATAGGCCAGTTAGTCTTACGTCAGTAGTGGAGAAATTAATGGAAACCATGTTAAAGGAAAGGATTGTTGAACATCCAAAAACACATAGATTACAGGATCAGAAACAACATGGGTTTACCTCAGGGAGATCATGCCAAACTAATCTTATTGATTTTTTTGATTTGGTAACAAAAATAATAGACATAGGTGGTGCAGTAGACATTGCTTATTTAGATTTCAGTAAGGCTTTTGATACTGTTCCACATAGAAGGCTTATCAATAGATTGCAATCTTTGAGCTTGGATTCCAATATTGTTGAATGGATTAGGCAGTGGCTGAGTGGCAGGCAACAGAGGGTTGTGGTAAATGGAGTTTATTCGGCGCAAGGTCTTGTTACCAGTGGGGTACCTCAGGGGTCAGTACTTGGATCCATTCTCTTTAATATTTTTATTAGTGATATTGCAGAAGGTATTAATGGAAAAGTATCAGGGTTATCCAAAGAGATGCGAAAAGTCACCGCACGTTCGGTGACTTTTCGTTCTCTTCAATTCGGTTTGTTTTGCCGATCCCATTTCGGTGACCCTGCGGTGTATTCAGCAAGCACCACAGGGCCCCCGAATTGCAGGGAAAAGCTACCGCAAACCTGACGAAAACTAACCGCAAAACCTGCCGAATGCACGCCGAAAACCCGCAAAAACATCTGGATTAACCCGTCGAAGACGCCGGAAAAACCCGAGCAGGAGCCGATCACACGCAGCGAAGCCGCCGGAAAAAAACGAGAAAAAGCCGACACCGCAGACAGAGGGAGGTGAATAAATTAGCCAAACAGTTTGTATGAATGTGAAAGTGAAAAGCTGTTTGCAAAGAAACTACTGAGCGAAAATGTCTGAAATTTGCATAGGAGGTCCAGGGAATGATAATAGAAAGGGCTGTTACAGAAAAAATAAGTAAACTAAAAAAAAAAGAAATCAGAAAAATGCTTAAAGTATCCTAAAAAATCTATAAATAAAGAGACTCTTTACTGCAGAATTTTATAATGAACAGTTTATTAGATATTGAATTAAAACGGGAATATTTTTAACATTGAAGCCTATGGGATTCTCCTGTATTAACTTGCCGAATTAAACCACCGAATGGCAGGGCATTAGGGGAACCTTTCACTGCTGGTTATCGTTCTTTGAATAGCCGAAGCAGTGCATTTTCATGGGGATTTCACTGCCCTCGAACAGGCACCGAATGTTCAGGCAATTCGCCAGGATTTGGCGAATTGCCTGCTCTCTGGATAGTCGAATGGCCAGGAAAGGTAACCGAATGCTGATTTTCAGCGTTCGGATCTCTTTGGATAACCCTGTATGTCTTTTTGCTGATGACACAAAGATTTGCAACAGGGTTGACGTTCCTGTAGGGATCAGCCAAATGACAAATGATTTAGGTAAACTAAAAAAATGGTCGGAGCTGTGGCAATTGAGTTTTAATGTGGATAAGTGCAAGATAATGCACCTGGGACGTAAAAACCCAAGGGCTGAATATAGAATATTTGATACAGTCCTAACCAACATCTGAGGAAAGGGATTTAGGGGTTATTATTTCAGAGGATCTAAGGGTAAGTAGTCAATGTAATAGAGCAGCAGGAAATGCTAGCAGAATGCTTGTTGTGTAGGGAGAGGTATTAGCAGTAGGAAAAGGGAAGTGCTCATGCCACTGTACAGAGCACTGGTGAGACCTCACTTGGAGTACTGTGTGCAGTACTGGAGACCGTATCTCCAGAAGGATATAGACATCTTAGAGAGAGTTCAGAGAAGGGCTACTAGTCTACTGGTGTACAGCTTGAAGGAGAAAAGTTACCAGGAAAGGCTTAATGATCTTAACATGTACAGCTTGGAAAAAAGACGAGACAGAGGAGATATGATAGAAACATTTAAATACGTAAAGGGAATCCACAAGGTAGAGGAAGGGAGTATATTTAAAAGGAAATAAAGTAGCAAAACAAGAGGACATAGTCTTAGATTAGAGGGGCAAAGGTTTAAAAGTAACATCAGGAAGCATTATTTTACTAAGAGGGTGGTGGATACATGGAACAGCCTTCCAGTTGAAGTGGTAGAGGCCAAAACAGTAATTGAATTTAAGCAGGCATGGGATAGGCATAAGGCTATCCTAAACAAAAGATAAATCCAGGTAAAGTATCCATGTAATTGGGCACACTAGATGGGCCGAAAGGTTCTTATCTGCTGACATTTTTCTGTGCTTCTATGTTTCTATTCTTTTGTTGAATTACTTGTATGCTTTGGGTGATTGTCCTGATTGATCACCCATCCTCTGCGGAGCTTCAGTTGGCGGACAGATGGTCTTACGTTTTCCTGCTAAATGTCTTGATAAACTCTGGAATTCATTTTTCCATCAATGACAACAATCCGTCCAGACCCTGAGGCAGCAAAGCAGCCCCAAACCATGATGCTCCCTCTGCCATGTTTTACAGTGGGGATGAGGTTTTAGTGTTGGTGTGCTGCTTTTTTTTTTTCTCCACACAAAGTGTTGTGTGTTTTTTCCAAACAACTCAATTTTGGTTTCATCTGTACACAGAATATTTTGCCAGTAGTGCTGTGGAACCTCCTGGTGCTCTTTTGCAAACTTCAAACGTGCTGCAATATTCTTTATGGAGAGCAATGGCTTCCTCCGTGGTGTCCTCCCATGTACTCCATTCTTGTTGAATGTTTTCCTTATTGTAGATGTGTCAACAAAAATGTTAGCATGTGCCAGGGATTTCTGTAAGTCTTTAGCTGACACTCTAGGATTCTTCTTTAACTCATTAAGCATTCTGCGCTGTGCTCTTGCAGTCATCTTTACAGGACGACCATGCCTAGGGAGAGTAGCAACAGTGCTGAACTTTCTCCATTTGTAGACAGTCTGTCTTACCGTGGACACATGAACATCAAGGCTTTTGGAGATACTTTTGTAACCCTTTCCAGCTTCATGCAAGTCAACAATTTTTGATCGTAGGTCTTCTGAGAGCTCTTTTCTGCGAGCATGGTTCACATCAGGCAGTGCTTCTTGAAACCAGTAAACCCAAAACTGGTGTGTGTTTTTAAAGGGCAGGACAGCTTTCAACAACACATCCAATAATATCACACTGATTGGACTCAAGGTTGGCTCACTCCTGGCTCCAATTAGCTCTTGGAGAAGTCATTAGGCTAGGGGTTCACATACTTTTTCCACCCTGCACTGTGAATGTTTACATGTTCTGTTCAATAAACACATGAAAACATATAATGTTTGTGTTGTATTATTTTAAGCAGACTGTGTTTTTCAAAATGTTGTGACTTAGATGAAGATCAGAGCACATTTTATGACCAATTCATGCAAAACTCCACGTAATCCCAAAGGGTTCACATACTTTTTCTTGCCACTGTATTCAGATTTTTTCCCATCAGGCATAGTTTTTTGTGACAGCCATTTTTTGTATAATATACATCTATACATCAGGCATTCTTTATGAATTTTGTAACTTCTAGAAAGTGGATTTTTTTTGTGAAATGTGGGAAATTTTATGCAGAATGGGTAGGCAACACTATCCAGGCTTATTCATGTTCAGACATGTTGTATCACGTTTAGATATTGCATTGTTAAGGATAAGCAGGCAGACAGCATTTCACTTGTAGTGAGCCCATCAACATGTGTATTTTGATTCTCTTTAGGTGCAGTGTTTTATGCTGTATGTTGTTCTCATTTTTATGTTTTATTACATTTAAGAAAGGTTTCAATATGCCAAGAAACTGTTTAAATCATCCAGACAATTTCTGCTACGTGTGTGGTGAAGTAACCTTCAAGTCTCAGAGAGGAAATTTCACGCCACTTGTAAAAGAGTGTTATGAACTTTATTTTGGGTGTAAAGCTTGTGACTTTGATACAAACTGGACCCCAAATATATGTTGTGTATCATGTTTTAGGCTTCTCACAGGATGGAAAAATGATACACATCAAATGCCATATGCAATTCCTATGATTTGGAGAGAACAGAAGGGCCATTCAACTGATTGCTATATCGGTTTAACATTAGAGGAATCACATCAAAAACAAAATATACAGTTAACTATCCCAATGTGCCATCTGCAATGAGGCCTGTATTACATAGTGAAGAGTACCATGTACCAAAGTGTCCAAAATACAAGACCTTAAGTGAACTCTGAAAATCATCATATAAAACTTTTTAGGAAAGCCAAAATGAGGTGTATATTTATCATTTGTGTTACGAAGTACTAATTCTATAACAAATTTAAACATGTGCCACAAGAAACCCTGCCCGTTGGAGAAAATCTGAAAGCATATTTGAACTCAGCATGACAGAGACACTTAAGGGGCTATTCAGAGAGCACCGAAATGTCGCCGACATTTCGGTGCTCTCTCGATCCCTGCAGTTCCCTGCACTTTGGGGAATCAAAGTTCCCCACCCTGCAGTGAATTCAGCATTCACCGCAGGGTCCCCAGAGTGCAGGGAAAACCTGTCGCAATCCCGCCGGAACCTCTGGAAAAAACATGCGAACACGCCGGAAAAAGCCGACGATCACAGAGCAGACCAGCTGCCGGAAAAAGCCGACAAGCTGAGGAACGGGATAAAAAAAACAAAAAAACAATACGCTTGAGATTTCAAAATTGAAACCCTGTTTGCAAAATAACTACTGAACGAAAATTCCTGGAATTTACATATATGATCCTATGAATGATAATAAAAAGGTGTGTTACAGAAAATTAAAAAAAACGCTTTAAAAAAAACTGAAACCTTTTTTTGCCAAAAAATGCCTAAAAGATCCTAAAAAAATCTAGAAATAAATAGACTTTTTACTGCAGATTAAAATAATAAATGGTTTATTAGATATTGAATTAAAAACGGGAATATTTTTAATATGGAAACCTATGAGATTCGCCCGAATAAACCTGCCAAATGAAACCACCGAACAGCAGGGCATTTCGACAACTTTTCACTGCTGTTCGGTGTTTTTTGAATTGATGAACCATTGCTTTTCTATGGGGAATTTCGCTGCCCTCGAACAGGCACTTAACAGGCACCATACTTGCAGGCAGTTCGCCAACATTTGGTGAACTGCCTGCTCTCTGAATAGCCGACAGGCCCCGATATGTCACCGTACGCTGAATTTCAGTGTCTGGTTACATTTCGGGGCCAGATTGGCTCTTTCTGAATAAACCCTTCTGATTCAAATTCTTTCTTGTGAAAGAAAAAGTTTTATTTTGTTGACCAGTGTTATTCAATGAGAGATACAGAGACAAAGCAAAACCTAGTACATACATTGTTCTCTAAAGGTCTGGTTTTACATTTTCCTTTATTAGCATTAAATGTGATAAAAATGTTGAGCAGAAACACTAGATAAACATATGAAATTAATGTTGTATTTTACAGCTGCCCAAGCAGACAAGATTCATCGATTTACGTTTATGAAAATGGAGTTTCCAGAAGAGGACAGTTTTCTGTTCAGCTCTATAAATACATTGTGGATATCAATGTTGTCTTTATACATTGTGAACTTCGTGTATGTGATCAAACGACAGAATCATGTACTCCGGTATGAGTCTTTTAATGATATATTTTGTATTACAATGACCCTTTTATTTCACATGGCCCTGTAATATTCATAGAAATATATAGAGCATAAACGCCAAAAAAAAACTAAAAATAATTCAGTCACATAGCACAAAAAAACATGTTCATTGCTCAAGCTATGAGCTTTGTATTTGTGTAATCTATTGACGAACTTGCACAATGGCAGAGATTCTGTATGGGTTGATGTAAGCACAATGGGAGTCATCAATGGTGTGATGAGAAGCTCCAAATTCATTGTCCATCCGTATCCCAAATGTGTGAACTAATCACTGCCGAGCATAATTACTAGTAAACAGTGGCGTCACTAGGGTTGGTGTCACCCGGTGCAGTAACTTATGGTGTCACCCCCCCCAAGTTTACCGATTTTTTTAACGACTCTTACTCATAAATCAGTACTCCCATATATCACTGAATGCTCATGCACAGCACACATTACTGTAAGGTTTACTGCTGTGGAGCTCTCTCATACGCTCACACAAATTTTTTCCAACTGCCAGCAAGTAGGGTGCCTGTTCGAAGGCAGTGAAAGTGAAAGCACACATGGATATATATTGCCCCCAGCAGCTCTGGATATATTGCACCCAGCAGCTCACCCATGGATATATATTGCCCCCAGCTCACATATGGATATATTGCCCCAGCTCACAATTATATATTGCACCCAGAAGCTCACCCATGGATATATATTGCCCCAGCTCACATATGGATATATTGCGCCCCAGCTCACATATGGATATATTGCCCCAGACCAGCTCACACATGGATATATTGCCCCAGACCAGCTCACACATGGATTTATTGCCCCAGACCAGCTCACATATGGATATATTGCCCCCAGACCAGCTCACACATGGATACTGCCCCAGCTCACATGGATATGCCCTAGCAGCTCTCATGGATATGCCCCAGCAGCTCTCCTGGATATGCCCCAGCACATATGGATATTGCCCCAGCTCTCAAGGATATTGCCCCAGCAGCTCTCATGGATATGCCCCAGCACATATGGATATTGCCCAGCTCTCATGGATATTGCCCCAGCAGCTCTCATGGATATACTGCCCCCAGGTCCAAGCTCACCTCCTGCCGCCGCGTGTTCGGCTCCCTCTGAGCGTCCGGCAGCATGGAGCTTGGGCGCTTGCCTGGGGGAGCAGTATAGCCCACAACTCGTCAAGATGGTTGATTCCTTCAACTCTAAGCACAATGGTTTTCCATCTGCTATTACAAAAAGCAATGCTTAGGCTACTGCATTTATATCGTACAGTGTATTTGGTTAAAATAAAGTAGTTATTCTGACCATGTAAACCTTACAGACGGCCTAAACAGAGAATTAGAAGACATATATATTTCAATTATCAATCATTTTTAAAAAAATAATAGCGCTATTACTCTTTTACTTATTATGTCATTATTTTCCAGTCTTGTTCTGGACTGAGATCTACAGGAGTAAGATCTCAAGAAACCACTGCTTCTGTTGTCGTGGGTCCTGTACTCAACCAAGGTGAGTCCTTAAAGTTAAAAGGAATTCCAGTCATTATAGTAATGTTTTGTTACTGATCCATAGCAACCAATGGAGGTTTAATGTTGGAGCAACAAGAGTGTAATCAGAGAGTATGGAGTGCCGGTGTAATCAAGCATAACACAAGCAATTCCACAATGTAGAGCAGCACTCACATCATGCGAGGCCAGGCAGGTGCCACCACGATCCATTAATGACCACATCCTAGACATACACAGAATGAGAAGAAGAGCTTTAATCCTTACAACTGGGCCCACGACCTCCTATTTCAGACAGCATAACGTTTCGGCAAAACGCTACTTGTCAAGCATGTCACTCTTTTTACCTGTTACTTTTGTCAGTATAATATAACAATTGTGAAATTAAAGAATGCCACTAATGCACATTTGCTCATCAAATCAAACTCAAAAACAAAGTTTTAGGAGTAATAAAAATATGTAGAAACCAGATTGTTTGATGTTTTAACTCATATTTACTTTGATGTTGCTCAGCATTGTTAACTACATATAACTCAAGAATAATGACGTATACATGATGAATTACAGGGTTATTCAAAGAGAATCGAAAAGCCACTGCACGTTCGGTGACTTTTTCGTTCAATTCGGTACGATTTGGCGATCCCATTTCGGCAACCCTGTGGTGTATTCAGCAAGCACCACAGGGCCGCCGAAATGCAGGGAATAGTCGCCGCAAACCCGCCGAAAACTCACTGGAAAACGAGGGCGAACGCACACCGAAACCTGCAAAAACATCTGGATTAACCCGCCGAAAACGCCGGAAAAACCCGTGCAGGAGGCGATCACACGCAGCGCAGCTGGCGGAAAAAGCCGACACCGCAGACGAATGCAGTAAATAAATTAGAAAAACTGTTTGCTTGAATGTGTGAAAAGTGAAACTCTGTTTGCAAAGAAACTACTCAGCGAAAATGTCTGAAATTTACATATGAGATCCAATGAATGATAATAAAAAGGGCTGTTACAGAAAAAAATAAGTTAAAAAAAATCTGATTTTTTTAAAATAAAAATCACGAAAAATGCTTAAAATATCCTAAAAAATCTATAAATAAAGAGACTCTTTACTGCAGAATATTATAATCAACGCTTTATTAGATATTGAATTAAAACGGGAATATTTTTAAACATTGAAGCCTATGGGATTTGCCTGAATAAATCTGCTGCATGAAACCACCGAATGGCAGGGCAATTCGGCAACTTTTCACTGCTGGGTTTTGCTCTCTGAATAGCCAAAGCATTGCTTCTCTATGGGGATTCACTGCCCTCGAAAAAGCACCGAACAGGCACCGTATGTGCAGGCAATTCGCCAACATTTGGCGAATTGCCTGCTCTCTGAATAGCCGAATGGCCAAGAAAGGTAACCGAATGCTGATTTTCAGTGTTCGGTTCCCTTTCGGCAGCCATTCGGATCTCTTCGAATAACTCTGTTGGAGAAGGGTAATTTAGCTGTAAATGAAGTGAATCTAATTATTATTATTATCGTTGTTCGTATAACTATTATCGTGATTGTCTTTCCATTTTAGCTGACCCTAGTGGCGGTTCTTCATCTAACCATGGTAAGTAATCATAAATAATATACAAAAATATATCAGCTTGTAAGATAAATCAGTCCTTTGAACAGTGATGGCAACTCTCAGTACCAAGCATGTTATTTAAAGTACATGTCCCTTAATACTCTATCAGTTTTAACCCCTTCACTACCAAGATTGAGATATATCGGCCTTCAAAGGCACTATCCGGTGCGCCAATATCAAGATATATCGATCTGCAGCTCTGCAGCCCAAAAGCAAATGAAATTAGTTTGCTGCAAACAAATTTCGTTTGCTTTAGGGCTGCAGAAGGTGTCCCCAAAGTTTTAGCCCGGTGGGCATAATGCCCAGAGAGCTGAAACTGTGTAAAATCAGCTAACTGAATGTCCTGACTTAGGACATTCAGGAAGACGATACAGTTGCAGCCCGTGGTTCACTGTGACTGTTGCAGCTCAATTTGGCAGTAGATGGCACCATCTACTGGCCAAATATGTTAGTACAGTAAGAAATGCATTGGGAACATGCCCAAATAGTTATTGTATAATTAACCCCTTCAGTACCAACTGATTTTCAAAAAAAGTAAAAAACAGTCAGAAACCAGTGTTTTTTTGTAAAATCAAGAAATAGTTATTACTGTAAATAACTTTTTTGGCCAGTAGATGGAGGCATCTACTGCCAAATTGAGTCACAGCCAATACAGCTGCAGCTGGATCCCCCCAGCCCGCATCTGCTGCTGAAAGCCTGATATTTCACGGCATTCATCAGCTGATTTTACAGTTTTATGCCCACTTATGCCCATTATGCCCACAGGACTAAAACTTTGGGGGTACCTTTTGCATTCCAAATGCAAATGACTGTTGCTTGTTGCATAAACCTGACCTTTGCTAAAAAAAAAAAAAAGCCATCTAGTATGGCATGGCACTGATAAGAGTGTTGTGTGTGATAACAGACCTAGGATACAAAAAAATGAGAAATTGCAAACATCATTTGCATGTCTTACCCAGAGTTCCTTGCTGCATATGGGGAATGTAGCACATTAGCTCTGTGAAGCAGTTCTCTGAATTGCTGTGATGTGTAAATGACTTCTAATACATATATGATGTACTGATATACTGATGTAATCGTGATTGAATAACTGTATAAGTCGCCTACTGATGACCGGGATGGACGCAGGGAGACAATAAATACTCAAAAAATACACAAACACATAACTGTGGAATAATATATATATTTATTATATATAGGCCACAGCTAAAAAACTCCACACAATAACCCACCACCATGACATAACCATTCCCATAACAAAATAAAACAATAACCCAGTGCTGAAAGAGGACTCCCCACAACCACCACACACCTCCAAACCAACCAACCTCAAAAACTTCCCCAACTCCTAACCATCTGACCAAAATTATCCTAACTAAAAAGGAACCCCTAGCCAGCACTGCCTACAAGCCCCCGCCACGAGCTCCTCACATAATCCCCTTATGGGAGAGCTCCCCCACCAAGAAAAAACAGGGCTTGTTCAATGCCCTCCTTGAGTCCCAGGATGAACAGATCCTTGCCCACATCCGTCAGGTGAACGCCATCCACTATAAAATAACACACCGCATCTTCCTCTTCAAAGGGTAGATGCCGCACCACCACACCATCCATCTGCCTCACAAACCTTCCCATGCAGCGATTCACCTTAATCCGGCAAAGCCGCACCGCCTCCTCATTCTCGGCCTGTTTCCACACCATCCTTGGCATCACCTCAGACCACACCACCACTGTCCATGGTGACCACACCCTCAACTGCCGCAGATCTTCCTGCATCTGCTCCAGCAGCATACAAAGAGGGACCACACCCAAATCGTTCCCTCACATGGGAACCACCAGCACATGGGGAACTTCCCCGTGCCTAAGGGCACCCAAAACCGTTGGCTTAAACTCCTCCCATAGGAGTCCACGGATCCCTAACCACCATACCCGTGTTGCCGACACATGCAGACCCATCTGTACTCCAGATGATCGCACCAACGCCCTTCTCCTCACCCAAAAAATCAGTGAGTCTCCAATGATCCACACAACTCGAAGGATCTGCAAAAAACAAAAACAAATTACCAACATCTCCACCACACAAAATACTTTAAAAGAAAAAACTCCCCACCAAACCACCACACATCCCACCAAATACACCATGTCCATACCTGTAAAGATAAACATAACATAAAACAACCATACTCCTCGCCTCCAAATTCTCCAACCCCCACACTCTGCCCCAAACAACAACAAATATACCAAGATAAAATAGAATAAATATATAATCTGTAAAAAAGATATAAATTCATATTCCATATAAAAGTTTTATATTTTTTCATATTTCAAAATTTCATTCATTTTTTTTTTTTTTTATAAAACAAAATTAACAGAACAAATCATACAGCAACTGTTCTCCACATTACCTCCCAGCATTAACAAGTGTTTCCAAAATTCATAACACCAAACCAGGACGAACGTAGGACTGAAAAGCCCTTGAGTTCCATCTTCCCAATTCTTGAATTTCCGTTGCCGACAAACCCAACCTTGCAGCTTCCGTTGCTGCCTCAATACGAAAAGAGTGAGAACCAGATTTCCTTCGGATTTCTCCCTAAACTCAACAAACCCTTCTTAAAAATGGAAACAAACTGATACTTTGATAAAGCTGACCCGTCCGTGTGACATAAAAAGGCCACACCAGACTCCACCCGTTCTTTAAAATTCTTTAACATTCTTCACTGGACACACCAAACAGTTATCCACACTGAATAGACCAACTCTACGCCCCCTACCCAACTGATCAGTCTTGGAGTTAGCAACCCAAATAACCAGTTCATTAACTCCCAACCAAACCGCATCAGCTCCCAAACCACCACCTCCTCTCCTAGATTTGCACACCAGCTCACCCACTCAAAATGCCCCAAAAAAAAAACAAACAAAAAGCCGCCCTCAAAATCAGAACCTCATAAGGTGAAGAACAAAAATTCCCAACAAAATCCCATGGACCCTACAATAAGCGTCTCGAAACTGGACACCGAGCGTCTACCCTGCAACTCCCCCTCACATAACCCCGAACTGCACATCTGATAACAAAATCCTTAGTGACATCTCTTTTTCCCGATACCTGAAAAAGGAAAGCCAAGGCGGCTAAAGACTGCCGTACCACTCCAGGAGATGCCCCCGACTCGAATAACCGAATGAGGTATGCCCTAAGCAAACTTTCCTCATCCAATCCACCCACCGAAACGTACCTGAACCGATCAGCCAATGCGTCCCAATCACTCCACACTCGCGAGTAGGCCTTCCAAGAGGACTCAAACAAAGAACCTCTCACCCATCTTCCAAAAATTCCGAGCCTAGCTGCCAAAGGCCCTCCGGACAAGGGGTGCTCACCTCCTCTGCCAACGGAGCCAGGGAACGAAACCTGTCCCACTGCAAACGAGACCAAGCATCCGCCACTGAGTTAAAACGACCCGGCACATGACGTACCTTGCATAAAACATTAAATTTAAGACACAGCAACGCAAACCTCTTCAACAACCTGATCACTGGCAATGATGAAGCCAACAAAGAATTAACCGCCGACACCACCGCCATGTTGTCAGAACGGAACAGAATCCTTCTCCCCTCCAGAGCACCTCACCACAGCTCCAAGGCCACCACTAATGGAAACAGCTCCAAAAATAGCAAATTCCGCACCAAGGAAGATGCCAACCAACTATCAGGCCAACGAGAAGCACACCAACGCCCCCCAAAACATACCCCAAAACCAACACCTCCCAAGGCGTCTGTGAAAAATTCCAGTTCCTTTGCCAAAACCTCTTTTGAAGGGAATATGGGCAACCCATTAAACAAAACCAAAAAGGATCTCCACACTTCCAAATCTTCCTTCATGGCACCAGATATTCTAACAAAATGATGACCTTCCCGAATACCCCGCGTCGCCAAAGCCAATCCACGTAAAAAGACTCTTCCAACCGGAATGACCCTGCACGCAAAATTCAAACGACCAATCAGCTATTGCAGCTCTCTCAACTGCAATTTCTTAACCGACAGGGCCCCCTCCACTTGCCTCAAAGCTTCCACCACTTTCCTCACAGGTAGATGACACTCACCCTTCACCGAATCAATCTCAATTCCCAAGAAAGTGATAACTGACGGTGGACCTTCCGTTTTATCAGAAGCCAAAGGAACACCAAATTGGTGTGCCACCCACTGAAAAGACCGAAGAATGTGCAGACACTCTCCTGTCCCTTCCCTTCCCACGCACAAAAAAAAAAAATCATCCAGATAATGTGTCAGCTTATCCGACCCTGCCCCTTCACGGCCCACCCATTCCAAAAATGTACTGAAACACTCAAAAAAGGAACAGGAAATGGAACAACCCATAGGCAAACATAGATCAACATTAAAATTCGCCTTCAAACCAAAATCCCAGAAGATGATGACACGAAGGATGAATAGGTAATAGCCGAAAAGCCGACTCAATATCCACCTTAGCCATTAAAGCACCCTGTCCTGCATCACGGACCAAACTGACCGCGGAATCAAATGACACATACGACACCGAGGCCAAGTCCTCCCCAATATCATCATTCGCCGATTCCCCCCCCCGTGGAAAGGATAAATGATGAATAAACGAAACTCTCCTGCCTTCCGCTTCGGCACAACCCCCAAAGGGGATATCCTCAAATCCCGCACCGGAGGAGACGAGAATGGACCGGCCATCCTACCAGCCCCAATCTCCTTAAACAACTTCTCCCGAACTACCTCCGGATACACTCTAGCCGACTTTAAATTTCTTAACTTGCCACCCCCTGGCCTTACCACAAAGGGAATCCGAAAACCATCACCAAAACCGTCTCGTAAAAACTCTGCATCCCTATGTCTTCCGTAAAGTCTTAGCCACGGTAACATCGCGTCGAGTTTCACTGGGGAAGCTCCCCTCTCCAGACCCTCCAAAAGGCAGACCTCCTTGTCTCGCCCTCTTAAAACATCTGGACAATGAATGCAATCCTCCACAATTTGAACATTCGTGCTTGAACCTGCGCCCAGTACCAAACTTGCACTGACCCTCGTTAAAATGCCAGCACGATCCCTTTTTAACACCTGCCGGTGGGGAACTGACCCCTCCCCCACCGGCTCCCCCTGAAAAGGGCAAAGCCTTTTGTGCCCCCATCAAACGCAACCACAGCGTTATGTCCATTTGATCACACCCCATCCCTGGGTGAGCCGCCAAACGTTGCCTAAACTGCTCATCGTATTTCCACCACGCCCAACCACCATAAATCTGATAAGCCTTCCAAATCCCATCCACATAACAAAAAAGACCCGAACAGTGCTGTGGGCTCTTCTCCCTAACCACGCTTGCCAAAATACAAAAAGCCCGGAGCCAATTCCCAAATGACTTAGGATTCCTCCGAAACCTCTTTTTCCTTTCCTCCTCTTCCTTTAAACCATCCTTAGACGAATCATCTTTTACCCCAGCCACCTCATCCAACAGAAGCAGGGGAAAAAGTTCCACATACTCACCCCGCCATATGCCTTCTTTAACCTCCTGTTTCAAATGAAACCCCAAAGGCCCAGAAAATGACACATAAGCATTCCTCCTTGCCACATCCGCCACCCCTGTGGACTCACCGAGTAAACCCAAATCGCCACTCAGCCCTCTGAAGCCATAGCTTCACCACCAAGAGCTCCACCAGCTCTCACAACTGGCTCACCTGCACCCTTCCATGCTTGAGCCAAATCCACTTCCTGGTTCACACCCCCTGGTGAAACCGACCAAGCCTCAAAGGCCCCTTGTAAAAAAGACATGAAAGAACTCACATCACCACCATTTCCATTACCTTTTGCCACACTAGGTCCACCTGAACTTCCTGGAACCTCCTGTGCTACAGATTCCAAACCCCCTGCACCAACTCCACCGACTCCAGCAGCCTGGAAACCACCAACCAGCTGTGGACTCCTCTCCCGAACCATTGGAACTGTGGATGAAAAAACATTTGTGCGATGAGCCCCAGAACCCAAAGTACCAAAATCATTAACTCGCTCCCTCACACCAAAATCCGGAGCCCCATCAGCTCCACCATCTGAACATCAATTTACTTTGAGCTCCTGAGTGACCTCATCCCGCACACCAACACCCTGTGCCACACCACCGTCCACACCACTGTCCACACCCCCATCAACCAACTGTCTTACCGCCGAAACATCAGTCCCTGAGACAGTCCTTGCTCCACCTCTGGGACCCCTGGCAGACCACTGAACTCTTCTTCTCCCCAAGGAACTCCTCGACCTCCGCACTCCTTCTCTCCTGGTAGAGCTCACCACACCACCTCTCCGACCAGAAGGATCCTTAGCTCCCTATACCTGCCTCGAGCTCCTACCTTCCACACGTCTGGAAGCGCTCACGCCAGCCTCATTCCCAACTGCGTCACCACCAGCCAACATCCGCTGAACCAACTGTCCTCGGCCTCTCACAGCCTCCAATCTCAACCTCTCAGCCGCCGATTCACCACTGGATTCGCCTCCCGGACTAAACCGCTCCGGAGGCCTCGAAATCCTGGCAGGCCATGATCCCACTTCTGATTCTGCTGCCAGCAACTCTGACAGGCTTCTTCTGGCCCACTCCACACCACGATACCGAGCCGCCTCCCGCACTTCCTCCAATAGCGACTCCAGTTCACCGCCTTCCGCCATCCACCAAGACAATTTTTTAAAGCAAAAGCCGAAAAAATACCGCTCTCTGACGCAGCACAGATTTTCACCGCTCTACCTCAGGGGAAAAAGGCGCGCAGAGCCTCTCCACACGTACCTTAAGTACCCTCGCACGACTCCACCGGCACCACTCCCGCTCAATCTCCTCACACGCTGCAAAACCTTTCTAGAAAAAAATCCTCCCTGCGTCCTGGTATCAGAGGCAACTTAAGGGCCCTACGCCTTAGGTGCTTCAGGCCTTCATTACTTTAAAAAATATATATGTTTGTAAATATGGAGTTTTTGTCAATATAATGTAAAACACACACACACACATACTGATATATAATATATATATATATATATGTATCTATCTATATATCATGTGTAAAAATTTAAAAATATTTTTTTTTTCTTAATTTAGGAGCAAGAGCTTGTGTGGATCTTCTGACCTCTGCAGTTCTACTTCTTGCAGGAATCTTGTTGACGGATTTTATAAAATAATGGACGATGGGAATATATACACATTTTCTGTTATACACCTACTAAAACCTCTTTTTTAAGTGACACATATAGCCACAATTTAGTGTCAAACTTCTAGTTATTTGAAATATATGCAAATGTTAAGATATCTGTTCAGCAGTGATTAAGTGCTGCATGAATTTGGAGATGAAAGTCTTGTGTGGCTATATCCAGTTTCTTTTACCCCTATTGCACCTAGTCCTATCTTTCTCATCCCCGTTATGCTTTTGCCCCATCCTTATCATCTCCCACTTCACTTACCCCATTGCATCTCATTCTACCACTGCCATCCCCAGTGTGCTTCTACTCAAGCCTTACCACCCTCATTGTGCTTTTGTCCTTAACTCTCACGTTGCCTTTGCCCTGTTCACCTTAGTTTGAGGCACTTGATGCCGCTTGGCACTTGGTGCATACATAGAACAGCCTTCCAGTTGAAGTGGTAGAGGCCAAAACATTGATTGAATTTAAGCAGGCATGGGATAGGCATAAGGCTATCCTAAACAAAAGATAAATCCAGGTAAAGTATCCATGTAATTGGGCAGACTAGATTGGCCGAAAGGTTCTTATCTGCTGACATTTTCTATGTTTCTCAGGAGCAGCTCTGTTTGCCACTGCTATCAGCTCCAGGAGTCCATAGAGACAGATGTGATCTCTCTCAAGCTCTGTAGGAGCTTCTAAAAGGAACCCTGGGAGCTGTTTTTATGTCGAGAGGAAGCAGCGGATCACACCGCTCTTTTCACCAAGTGATTTGAGGGGAGAATTGGAGTTTTAGTGGGATTAGAGTAATCTGTTAAAGTGCAATCACTTAACACCAGGGTATAAAAAAACATTGCTCAATCCTGAATAATGTCAGGCACAAATGAAGGATGAGCATTGGTGGAAGAGCACGTTGTTCATCTGCTAGGTGCTCATTACTAGGTATTGCTAGGTAGGTACTCATTCATTTAATAGGGGAAATGTATTTTAGTTTAAATCATGCCTTTTAACATAAAAATTTGAACTAATTATATTCATGTCTATAAAATACTGTTACAATTATTAAAATTGATACACCAATTAATATTTTGTTCTCTGTATTATTTGTGTAATATTTTGTGACAAACCTGAAGTTCCCAGTCATATTTTATAGACATGTGCACAGCACAAAATTTAGTTTTGAACTAATGGACTAGTCCTAAAACACAATTTATATAGTTGCTATAGAAATTAGTTTTCAGTTCTTTAGTATGAAAACTAATTTCATTCATCTGAAAACCAGCGGATACAATTACTATTGCAGTGGCTCCTCAGGGGGCTGAGATTGGCTGCTTATTATACCCCTCTCTGTATAATGTATATAACATTCTCCTCCATTGGCATGTGGAGGGTGTAGAACTTCGGAATGCATTGCTTATCCAGCACAGGAGAGGGAACTTCTACTTAAACTTTGTATCTCTGTGGGGGAGACAGACAGGATTATAAAAGCAGGGGAGAGGGAAAATATTAACGTAAATCGGTCTGAAAGCTCAGTGAAGAGTTGACTGGCGCAATTTTTTTTATTTTATAAAATACAGCACCTTAAATCCAGGGAAAACATTCAAATAAATCACACTGAAGGCTCATAATGACAGAGTAACTGTGAGAGCTGGATACTAAATATATCAGATGTAAAACCCCCTTTATAACAAGCAGCACTAGGAGAGGGACTTTATATAAAATGTGTATTACAGATGAGGAAAGGGGGATAGTGCTCCTGGATAATATAAAATTTATCAGACCTAAGCCCCTATTATGTAGAGTGGGAGGGGAGATAACTCACGTTTTATAAAGTCCCTCTCTCCTCCCAGTGCTGCTTGTTATAAAGGGGTTTTTACTATCCAGCCCTCCTCTGTCATTAGCTTTCCGTGTCATTTATTTGAATGTTTTCCCTCTCCAGCTGCTTTTATCATCTCATCTCTCATAGACATGCAAGGGTTAAGTAAAGGGTTCCTCTCCTGTGCTGGCTGTCTACGCTGCGAGTGAGTATTCTGGAGCTCTCACAGTCAGATTTTCGGGTAGGGGTCGGGAAGTATAACACATACAATTTTGTTCTGTAACTTTGCGATGTTGCGCTCCTCATTGCTGGTCTCCTTCAATCAATGTAATATTACAAAAATGACTGAAACTAAAATGTAATGCATTTTCCTTAGTTTCTTTAGTTTTTTGGACTGAGCAGTTTCGTATCTCTTGAGTCATACGAAAACGAAATTATCCCAAAATTCGGACTAAATTGTTTTAGTACTAAAAGGAATGCACATGTCTAATATTTTACCTGCACATATAATGTATACAAGATGCACATATATTTACTGGGTATTTCAATAAAAAAGGTATATAGTATTTATTTATTTATTTTATTTATTTGCAAAGTATAGCAGATATACATTTTCTGTGACATCAATATGTTGGGATTGTAACCATAAGGTACAATAAATGGAACTCAAACCATGTCCCAAGGATGATGACATTGTGGGGGTTTACTAAGCTCCATGCTAACTATCAGGGGGGAGTGTCCTAAGGTAATGGACTTTTAGAGACATGTACGTACAGTATATTTGGCAATAACCCCCCTTTTCTCCACACCTTTTGCCCCAAGGAGCTTCTTCCACACGCAACCACCTTATTCCATTACTGCTTACAAGACATCTCTCTGACACACCTTCTCACTGTGGCTAGGGGGTGACCCCTTTCCTATGGGAGACCTCATCTACCCATTTGCTTCAACAAACCAACCTGGATACCTTTACCTGGATACCTTTACAGCAGATGATCCACTGGCTTACTGGGTGTTGAGATTGGATCACTGGCCAGAACTTAGCCAATATGCTGTGCAACTACTAGGTTTCCCTTCATCCAGCGTGCTTTCTGAAAGAACGTTCAGTGCTGCTGGAGGTTTTGTCACAGACAAAAGAGTGCATCCGTCCACCGACTCTGTGGACCAGCTGACATTTATAAAAATGGATCAGCAGCTATCAATCCCCTGATGCTGACGTAACGGAATAGATTGGGGATGTCTTCTGCATTCACAAAACCTCTACCACTGAACTCTTCCACAATACCACAAAAGGGTTACGGTGTGAAGGCACTTGCTGCCACAAAAGGCACAATATTTGGGTGCACTGACGCCTGTACCAGATTTATATCATTTTAAATTTTTTGAACTGCAGGGTCCAACCCTGCACTCTTCCACAATACCACAAAAGGGTTACGGTGTGAAGGCACTTGCTGCCACAAAAGGCACAATATTTGGGTGCACTGATGCCTGTACCAGATTTATATCATTTTAATATTTGACCGCAGGCTCTTCCACTATACCACAGAGGGGTTACAGTGTGACGGCACTGTTGCCAACACTAAAGGCCCAATTTTAAAGCACCTATTGTTACTTTCATCCGAAGCCTGCATAAGTTTCACCATAATTTAGCCAAAAAAATCACTAAACTTGTTCTGCGCGTCCTAAAAGGTCTCCTCTTTTAACACAGACTGCCACCCCAAGCAGTTGTTTATGAATAGATTAAAGGAAAACAGTTTACGGTCATCTGAAACGTAATTTTTTTGGTAATAAATGTTTCTATACATCCTAGAAATCCGCCACTTCACGGGCAGGTTATGGGGACCTCCTAGGCACGATATTTGAAGTAATTTTTTCATTTTTATTTTTAACCCTTATTTCATGGAAAACTCACTGTCCCTTTAAAAACGTTTATTTTTAAACTTTTTGTTCTTGTTTCCTGTCCCCCAGGGCACTACCCGGACCCCCATACACCTTTTATGGCAAATATCTTGCATATATGCCCTCTTGCAGGGCACTCTAAAAACTGAACTTTTGAGTCCCATTGACTTGCATTGAGTTCGGTTCGAGTTCGAACTTGAACTTTCGAAATTGTTCGAGTTCGAATGCGAACCGAACACGGGGGTGTTCGGCTCATCTCTAATTGCGAGGGAGCGCATTCCATAGAGTTGATGCCAAACGAGAAAAGTCCTGCAGTCTGGCATGTGATGAGGTAATGATGGAGGAAGCCAGGCGCAGATCATTGCTGGATCTTAGGGGGCGGGCTGGGCAGGGCCCTAGGCAAGACCAGCTACTTGCGCCCCCCCAAAAAACACACCGCACAATTACTGTGGAGCTCTGTGACCCCCTCATAAACACTGCACATTACTGTGGAGCTCTGTGACCCACTCATAAACACCGCACATTACTGTGGAGCTCTGTGATTCCCTCATACTCTCCATACATTACTGTGGAGCTGTGGCCCTGCTGATTTGGCCCCTCTGATTTTGGCTGCAGGGTGTGCCGCGTGACACCTGCCACCAGTGCATAGTGTCCTCACTGTTTGAGGCTTGGGGAGAGGTTTTGGGGCCCTTGCAGATTGTGGAAGGAGTTAATAGGGCCACTCATTTTGGGGAGGGAGAGTGACGGTGGGGTATTATACTGTGGGGGAGGGAGAGTGATGGTGGGGTATTTTTCTGGGACGGGAGGGAAAGTGATGGTGGGGTATTTTTCTGGGGTGGGAGGGAGAGTGATGGTGGAGTATTTTTCTGGGGTGGGAGAGTGATGGTGGGGTATTTTTCTGGGACGGGAGGGAAAGTGATGGTGGGGTATTTTTTGTGGGGGAGGGAGTGTTGGTGGGGTATTTTTCTGGGGGGGAGGGAGAGTGATGGTGGGGTATTCTTTGTGGGGGAGGGAGAGTGATGTGGGGTATTTTTCTGTGGGGGAGAGGGATGGTGGGCTATTTTTCTAGGGGGAGTGATAGTGGTGTATTTTTTGTGGGGGGAGGGAGAGTGACGGTGGGGTATTTTTCTGGGGGGGAGTGATGGTGGGGTATATTACTGAGGGGGTAATGGGTGAGTGGGGTATATTACAGAGGGGGTGCGTATACTGGGAGGGTGTGTCAGCCAGTGGGTGTTTATAATTGGGGAATGGGTGATGGTGATCAGGGGTGTTTTCCAGGGGAGGGGTACCTGGCATGGGGATTTGTACTGCAGTGTGCAGTGTTCCTCTAGTTGTGCGAGTGACCGAGCAGCCAGTGAGAGGAGCTGTCCCCTCCCTCCTTCTGATCAAGGCTACCTCCAGGGCATAGGGATAGGATGGCACATGTCATGTGGCGTGCCATGTGACCCTGGCCAGTCGGCTCCCTCTGATTAGGTCATAGGGAGCACCGGATGGCTGGGTATTGCAGGCGCCAGGCCCAGAACAGCATCGGCTGTGGATCATGCAACTGCAAGGGCCGCCTTTGCACCTTGCTGACACCTGGCTCAGGCCGGCTGTGCCCCTAGGTGGCACTGTGCTCTTGGCGGCCGCCTAGCTTGCCTAGCAGGTGCGCTGGGGCTGGGGTGGATCTTATTATTATTATTCTTTATTTATAAAGTGCCAGCATATTCCGCAGCGCTGTACAATAAACACAGTATAGACAGGGTTACAATACATTGAACAACATTTGACAAACAGTACAGGAGGAGATGAGGGCCCTATTCCCGTAGGAACTCACAATCTAGGAGGGTTGGGGTTGAAAACAGGAGGAGAGGACTGTAAGGTGAGAGTGATTGATGGTTGTGTCAGTGAGTTGGGTGGTAGGCTTCCCTAAATAAGAATGTTTTAAGGGAGAGTTTGAAGGAAGAGAAGTTCGGGGAAAGTCTGACAGTACGAGGGAGAGCGTTCCAGAGAGTGGGGGCTGCACGTGAGAAATCCTGCAGTCTATCATGGGAAGAGGTGATGCGGGGAGAAGCTAGGCGCACGTCACTGTTTGACCTTAGGGAGCGGGCTGGGGTGTATTTGGTGATTAGTGAGGACAGGTAGTGGGGCGCGGAGTTAGTGAGGGTTTTGTAGGTAAGGATAAGGATTTTGAACTTAATTCTGCAGTGGATGGGGAGCCAGTGAAGGGACTCGCAGAGGGGAGCGGCAGAGACAGAGCGGCGGGTGAGGTGAATTAGCCTGGCGGAGGCGTTCAGGAAGGATTGTAGGGGGGAGAGGCGGGACAGAGGGAGGCCAGATAAGAGATTATTGCAGTAGTCGAGTCGGGAGATTACCAGGGTGTGTATGAGTTGTTTTGTGGTGACAGCGGTAAGAAATGGCCGAATTCTGGAAATATTACGCAGTTGGTATCGGCAGGAGGAGGAAAGAGACTGGATGTGGGGGATGAAGGAAAGAGCAGAGTCAAGTGTAACTCCAAGACAGCGAACTTGGTTTGATGGGGAGATGGTGATACCCTCCACCGTGATAGAGAAGTCAGGAGGTGGGGAGGCATTGGAGGGAGGAATAAGTAGGAGCTCAGTCTTTGACATGTTGATCTTTAGGTGGTGGGAGGCCATCCAGGAGGAGATGCCAGATAAACAGTCACTGACTTTTGAAAGGACAGGGTGAGAGAGATCAGGGATAGAGAGGTAGATCTGAGTGTCATCAGCGTAGAGGTGTAATATTAAAGCCAAAGCTGTTGATGATTTTGCCCAGGGAGGAGGTGTAGATGGAAAGAGCAGAGGACCAAGGACAGAGCCTTGAGGTACACCAACAGATAGAGGCAATGAAGAGGAGGAGTTACCACCAAAGGACACACAGAAGGACCTGTTGATAAATAGGAGTCAACCCAAGCAAGTGCAGTGTCACCGAGACCCAGAGAGTTGAGGGTCTGTAGAAGGAGTGGGTGGTCGACAGGTCCAAAAAGCAGCCGAGAAGTCAAGCAGGATGAGAATAGAAAGTGGCCGTTTTTTTAGCAGTTAGGAGTCGTTGGTGACTTTGGTGAGGCAGTTTCAGTTGAGTATAGGGGACGGAAGCCAGATTGCAGGGGGTCAAGTAGGGAATTGGAGGACAGGAAGAGGGAGAGGCAGTTGAAGACTAGTTTTTCTAAGAGCCTTTGATGTGAAGGGAAGCAGGGATACAGGGCGGTAGTTGGATGGAGAGTTGGGGTCTAGGGATGGTTTCTTTAGTAAAGGGGAACTAGCGCGTGTTTGAAGGCGGATGGAAAGGAGCCAGTGGAGAGAGATAGGTTGAAGATGTGTGTGAGAGCAGGGGTGAGGGAGGAGGAGAGGAGGAATTAGATGTGAGGGAATGGGGTCGAGCAGGCACGTGGTGAGATGTGAGTAGGACAATAAGGAATTGACTTCCTCCTCAGTGGCTGGGAGGAAGCGGCAGAGGTGGCAGAGGGGACCTGTGGGAGTGGAGGTGGCAGATAACTATCTTGTGTTGGGATGTTGCTTCTGATAGTTAGAGTTTTACTGAGGAAGTAGTCTGCCAGGTCTTTGAGCGCGCTGAAGGCAGCTGAGGGGGGAGGTGCAGGTGGTTAGAGGAGGGTGTTGAAGGTGGACCAGAGCCGTTTAGGTTGGCAGGACAGCGTAGATTATAAGAGATGAGAAGAAGGATTGTTTGGCCAAGTGGAGGGCAGAGGTGTATGACCGGAGAATAAACTTGAAGTGAACAAAATCAGCTTCAGAGCGGGATTTCCTCCAGGCACACTCTGCGGTGCCCGGGAGCATCTTTGCAGGTAGCGAGTCTGGAGGGTGTGCCAGGGGCTGAAGCTGGCGGCGTGGGGCCTTTACAGAGGCGAAGAGGAGCAAGAGTGTCTAGAGCAGAGATAAGCGTAGGTGTTTTAGTGATATTGGCGCTATCAGGGCAGGTGAAGGATGAGGTATGAGGGAGGTGGTGAAGTTACATAGTTACCATAGTTACATAGTTATACATAGTTACATAGTTATATAGGCTGAAAAAAGACATGCGTCCATCGGGTTCAGCCTCTCCCACATAACCTACTGCTGTTGATCCAAAAGAAGGCAAAAAACCCAGTCTGAAGCGCTCGCCAATATGCAACATACTGGGAAAATTCCTTCTTGACCCAGAATGGCAGTCAGATTTCTCCTTGGATCAAGAAGCTTTTACCCACATATTAAATATTATAACCCTTAATATTCTGTGTCTGCAGGAAGTCATCCAGTCGTTTTTTAAAAGTCTGTACAGACTCTGACCCAACCACCTCAACAGGCAGAGAATTCCACAGCTTTATTGTTCTCACCGTAAAATAACCCTTCCTATGCTTTAAGCTAAATTTTCTTTCTTCCAGTCTAAATGGATGACCCTTGTCCTATGTATAGTCCTGTTAATGAATAGGTTATCAGACAATGGTTGATAATGGCCCCGTATATATTTATATAAGGTTATCAGATCCCCTCTAAGGCGCCTTTCTCTAAACTAAACAGGTTTAAGCTTGTTAGTCTTTCCTCATAACTTAACCCTTCCATCCCCCTTATTAATTTAGTTGCCCGTCTCTGCACTTTTTCTAAGCGCTATAATATCTTTTTTAAGACAGGTGCCCAAAATTGCACGGCATATTCAAGGTGCGGCCTGACCATTGATTTATACAGAGGCAAAATTATGTTTTCATCCCGTGAGTGAACTCCCCTTTTAATGCATGCCAGTACTTTGCTGGCCTTGGCGGCTGCTGTTTGACATTGCACATTGTTACTTAGTTTGAAGTCTATGATTATTCCCAAATCCTTCTCCTGCTTGGATTTCCCTAACTCCGTACCATTTAGGGTATAAATTGCTTGTGTGTTCTTCACTCCAAAGTGCATAACTTTGCATTTATCTAGATTAAATTTCATCTGCCATTTAAGTGCCCAGTCCCCCAATTTATCTAAATCCCTCTGCAGCGAAGTAACATCCTGCTCACATTGTATTACTTTTCCTAGCTTTGTGTCATCTGCAAACACTGATACATGACTTTCAATGCCTATCTCAAGGTCATTTATAAAATAATTGAATAGTATTGGTCCTATAACAGACCCCTGAGGGACACCACTTACCACTGGTGTCCATCTTGAAAATGTACCATTTATGACCACTCTCTGTACCCTATCTTTTAGCCAGTTTTCTATCCAAGAACAAGTATTTTCATCTAGACCATTTTTCTTAATTTAAATAGTAACCTTTTGTGTGGAACTGTGTCGAAAGCTTTGGCAAAATCTAAGTAAATCACATCCACTGCGACCCCCTGATCTATACTTCTACTTACTTCCTCATAGAACGTAATTAGGTTAGTCTGACATGATCTGTGTTTCATGAAACCATGCTGATTTTTGCCAATTACATTATACCTCCCAATAAATTCCTGAATATTATCCCTTAGTAACCCCTCAAATACTTTCCCAGCCACAGATGTTAAGCTCACAGGTCTATAATTCCCAGGCACAATTTTAAACCTTTCTTAAATATAGGGACCACGTCAGCTTTTCTCCAATCCTCTGGTACTATTCCTGAAAGAAAAGAATCTTGAAAGATTAAGAACAGAGGTTTACATATTTCAACACATAGCTCTCTTAGTACTCGCGGGTGAATTCCATCTGGCCCTGGGCTTTATTAACATTCACATTGTTTAATTTGTGTAAAACCTTGTCCTGAGTCAACCAGTCACTTTGTATTAGTAAGTTTTATTAATGAATTTCATGTCTCCTGTTATAGGTTTCTCTTTGATAAATACTGAAGAAAAATAATCATTTAAAATTTCTGCTTTATCCTGATCTTCAGTTAACAATAACCCTGACTCAGATTTTAGTGAACCTACATTTTCACTCTTGGGTTTTTTAGAATTTATGTACCTAAAGAATCTTTTAGGGTTGGTCTTGCTCTCTTTGCTATTTCTTTTTCATTTTCTAGTTTAGCCCATCTAATCGCATTTTTACATGCTTTATTGGCTGCCCTATATGCTTTATAGGATGCCTCAGATTTATCAGATTAAAAGCTTTAAATGCCTTCTTTTTATTTTTCATTTCCTTAGTTACCTTCCTACTAAGCCACATTGGTTTCAGTCTGTTCTTTTATATTTATTAACCAGTGGAATATATTGTGACGTGTACTTTTCTAGTGTTAGTTTAAAGATATTCCACTTATCCTCATGTTTTTTCCCGTGAAAGAGTTTCTGCCAGTCAATGACATTGAGAGCTTCCTTTATTTTAATAAAGTTGGCCTTTTTAAAATTATTTATTTTAGCATGCCCCTTATGAATGTGTTTTTTTGAGTTTATTTCAAAAAGTCACCATGTTATGGTCGCTATTTTCCCAACTGTTCTTTTACATTAATATTTGAGAAAAGATCCACATTATTTGTTATAACCAGTCCAGACAGTATCCTCTCTAGTTGGTGTTTCTACCAGTTGTGGTGTTCTACCAGTTGTGGGGTTGTAGGTTGGAGAATTGATGGGGGTCCACAGCATGTAGATTTCTGCGAGTGGTGTGTGCGGGGTGGGGAGCAGGGTGTTTAGGAAGTCCAGATAGGTTGAAAGAGAGAAGGTGGTGGTCAGAGATGGGGAAAGGGCGACATTTGAACTCAGAAATGGGCAGAGGTTGGAAAAGACCAGGTCAATAACGTGACCATCGCGGTGGGTAGGGAGGAGGGAGGATTGTGTGTGAGTCCAAGGGAGGACGTGAGTGAAAGAGTTTGGAGGCAGCAGGAGCGGAAGGATCGTCAATGGGAATGTTGAAGTCCCCGAGAATTAGGCATGGAAGATTAGAAGACAGGAAGTGAGAAAGCCAGGTAGCAAAGTGGTCAAAGAACTGGGAGGTTGGTCCCGGTGGCGGTAGATGACTGCCACCCTGAGGGCCAGAGGAGAGAACAGGCGGATGCAGTGTGTCTCGAAGGAGGAGAAGGAGAGGGATGGGGTGGAGGGAGATGCTGGTCGGTGCAGGTGGGAGAGAGCAGGAGTCCGACCCCGCCACCATTTCTCTCACCCGGTCTGGGGGTATGGCTCAAGTGTAGACCGCCATGTGAGAGAGCAGCAACGGAGGCCGTGTCAGAGGGAGTTAGCCAGGTTTCAGTTAAAGCTAGGAGGTTGAAGGAGTTTGAAAGGAAGAGGTCATGGGGCTACGACAGCCAAGGTATCAAGGGA